>QFDD01001210.1:0-22184 GCA_006871305.1 Vachellia collinsii
AAAAAAAAAAAATCGAATTGACAATTTAGTATTCGATTCAAACATTAGACAATTGGCCCTGTCAGTGACACTGTAAATCACAAGGCACCATCAGTTCTTGTGTCACAGGACACTCAACAGTTGAAAATATGCAGGAAACTACTACTCATAGGGGCAATAGGAAAGTGTTACCTTTGCTTCCTTGAATGATTTAAGGAAACTAAATATTTGACATCTCATGAATTACAAGGGTTTAACAGGGTGTACACAACTATTATAATACAAACACCAAAAACTGATTCCAGATGTTCTCAACCAGAACTTATGCTATTGTTCAAACACTGCACAAACAACTGGACTTGGGCCAACTCTGCTATTAGGAGATAGGTGAAGAAACTGATTATTACATTTGTATTGCCAGTCTTCTATTATAAACTTCTAGGGCCAGGCCGACGCAAAATTACCTGTAGAAGATTTAACTGCAGAAGAATACAATACTTTTCGTTTCCATGTAAAAGAAAGTTGGGGACCAAAAGTGCTGAAACGGATCTTCTGAGAATCAGTGACATTTAGAAGTAGCTATGGAGTATGGACTATGGTAAGAGTGCTTTCAATTGTGCTTGAAACAGATCACCGAGGGCTCCCCGAATGTCCATCTGATTGAACCAAGTAAATGTCAGACATATCATGGGGCATTTCCCTCAATTCGCTACAGAGAACGGCAAAAAGTAAAAGCTATTGGTCGGAGCTTGTTATTTAAATTCTATTGGTGTTCCAAATTTAGCTGTCCTGCAACTGTTCCGCAATGGCCTTATAACTATTCTTTTTATTTCTTTTTCCACCTGGATATGCAGTTCATCAAATGCCAGGTTTGAATTACCCTGCAATTTACCAACTAAATGCGCCTTTCTTTTTTCTTTTCTTTTTTTTTTTTGCCAACTAAATGTGCCTTTCGATGACTGTAAACTTAAGAAATTACCTGGTCGCAGCACACAAGCTTTGTTAACAAGGGATAGAAATCTCTGAGGTGTCTTCTGAAAATCTTATTATTCATATAGCACATGTTTTTGAGCACCTGAGAGAGCAAACAATAATGAGGACATAAATAAACATTATCTCATGATACGAACCGTCAGATGAAAAGGTGAAATGCAGAGACCAACATCTATTAATAAACCATGTTCTTTCTGACTGACATAATTTGCAAACTATTAAAGGTAAAAACCTGAAATACACAGTTCAATTCTCTCGTTAAAGGAAACGTGAGCTGAACAAAATTTATCTACTACAATGGAATAACAGTAGTTTACAAGCTGCTTAAGCAGAGAAAAGAAGTTTTCAATGAAATGCGTGCAAAGTACACAGCAAGGAATTAAGATAGATAGAGCTTTTCCTCCAGGTCCAGGGAAATAAGATGCAGAATCAGTTAGGAGACGACCCAAGGCAACATTGCTCTACAAAGGCAGTGTGAAAATGCACAATTCTATCCACAGATGCTGACAGTAATACAAGATCCTTTCATCAAGAACATCATATGCAATGAAGCAAATGCATTTTCATTTTCATATGAAATCATGGAGGGTAAATTTTATACCTTAACTACGATAGGAGCACGCAGCTCCAAGACACGATGAATATCCATGTTAAGGGTTTCTCCAGCACTAGATTGGAGATCAGAAGCCTCCCTGAGCACCAATTCATAGAAAGAAACCAGTTTCTCCTCAGCTATTCTTTCAAATTTCTCTTCAGCCTCAGAAATTTGAGCAACGCTAGAGCCATCATCCACTTTACTATCAGCATCTTGAGAGCCGTCAGACTGCAGATTTTGCTCTTTGTTTGTATCAAATCCATAAGTTGATTTCTGTAAGATTTCCAAATATATGCTGGTACCAGCTAATTCCTGGCGAAGAAGATTGACAGGTGGCCTGCCCAAGAATCATTTTGAGGTGATTAAGAGCTCCATCAAATGATAGAGGAATTTAACACAATCAGCAAAGAAAAACAAATGGATATACTGACTACCTATCCTCAGGAATCTGGTGCATGCGGGTTCTAAGGTTGGTGGATGAGTTATATGAAGCAGCAAACTCCAACAGAGACACCAGAATGTCCATTACAGCAATTTTCTGCTGTGCTTTTAACTTGCTCCAGTATTTTTTCTGCAAACAAATAGAAATGTTCACTAGGTAAGTACCAAACTCACCTCTCACCCCTTCACTGACAGGCTAATGACGAACATATAACTCTCAACCCAAATTCCAAAATTTCTGCTCCATCCTGTAAATGATTATAAAGCTTGCCACGCTAACCACCCAATTACAAAATCTATGATAGGTCTTGAATTGCATTCACACTCCTTCCACACATATGCACTTTGAAGTTTAAGTTCCACCCTAACGGTTCACTAAGTAAACAAGTAATAGGAATGAATACCAATAGAGAAATTAGCACTAATTTCAAATATTGAAACCTTCAAAATGAATGTTACTTATCATTTTTAATTAAATAAATGTGTCATGTAGCGATTAAAGAGAGCCCATAAATATGAGATTTACCCCACGAAAAACAATTGTAGACAAACCTGGATACCGTCAATTGCACCTAGAAGCAGTAATTGAGTAACGCACTTGCCCCTAACAGTAACTAGCAAAGGACTCTCTTCATCCTTGGTATCAGGTTCTATAGCATCAGTAACCTAAATGGAATGAATCAAATCAAAATAATAAGAGCATTTATATGATAATTCCAAAACAGATGACATAAGATCAGAAAAAGATAATCATATCCAGCATGATACCATAGCTGGAGAAGGGGGTTGAGAGGCATCTGAAGTTCGGCTTTGAGATTTGGAAGTAAGATTTCTGAGAAAGAGATTGTCCATCATATTTCCCATGATACGTTGACCTAATGTTTGACTCCGCTTGACGCCTCCAGCATCTGCAGGTCTCGGAGATCTTCCAGATGGTGATGGAACGCCTACTGTAATTAATGATTCCATAACTATCATAAAAAATTTATTTATTCTTCATTTACCCCCTGTATCCCACTTTTCATATTCTTTCCAATGTCAGTTCAATGTGGAAAGAAACTTGAAATTTGTGATTTCACATCCATAATGGTTTTCCATTTTCAAAAATTTATACTCTGTCCATTTAATGTCATTTTGATAGTACCCCCAAAAGCATACATATGAAATTTATTAAATATTTTGAAAAACCTAACCTTCAGATCGGTCTGAATTTGTTTGGGATCCTGAAACTTCAACTCCATCGACATTTGTATATGAGAAAGCTCGAGGGGATAGCTTACCGTTATCATTGATATTGACATTAAGCTGACGGACACCCACTGCTTCATTGTCAATAGACTTTACAGCAGGACTATCACCTGCATTGGTATCTGATCTATCTATGCCTCCATAACTTCTCATATTTTCAATGCTAAAGGTATTAAGCAGCTCAAGTGGTTGCGTTGTATATGCAGCATCACTGGAGATCAAAGTTAAATAGACAGACCCTGTTAATAAGGGCTTCATCATAGAAGATCTTCAGAAAACAAAAAATGTACCTTATGCTTTTCAGCAGTGTCTCCCAGTCAGCTTCACTGAACTGATGTCCCCCAACTTCAATTAAATGAACCAAGGCGCCCAGAGATATTGAGACCACAGTTTGATCTGGCTTTTTGGCACAATCTAACAGCAAAGCCAGCAGAGGTGGCAGCATAAAACAAACTTCCTGGAAGAAAATTGTCTCATGGGTAATCTTTTTAAACACGGCCATAACTAAATAATTGACAAGAAAATTTAAAAATTGAACTCAAATCCTTCATTTAATTTGGAAAAGATACTCCTTCAAGTTTAAGGTATCAAACTATCAATGATGTAAGCGCATCAATTCTTTTCAAATAGCAAAGGTACATCTACAAAAATAGTATTTCAGATAAGCACCTTCATCAGTCCCAAATAATGAAACCTGGATAAGTAAATTAGTTATTTTGATATATAAATTTTTTGTTCGAAAGTACATATTCATCATCTATAGCAAATGATTCAGTACAGCTGGTTTTCTTTTTTGACTTGTCAACTGAACAAATCTCCTGATCGGTAGCACATCTTAATTCATTTCAAGAACTTCAGTAGTGTTGTTATTCTCTTTCCAAGCAACCCCCAGTATCATTAATCTGAATTAAGAACCAACTAGTAAAAAGACACATTGGTCTCAAGAAGTTTTTAATATTGGTGTGTGAATAATGAAAGGAACCAAATTGGTCCTGGCAGCTGCCATACTGAGTTGACCGTACTAAAACTTAGCATCTAGATGAACAACCCAAATTATTATTATTATCAATATATCTAAAACTAGACCACAAAGCTTATCAGCAGTCAAATCATAAGGAAAATAATGATCTTAATTATTTACCTTGTAGAAAGTGTTGAAAAGGTTGCAGAGCAGCTGAAGTGAATGTATGATGGTTTCACGGAGCCAATCATCATCGGAAGAAACAAGGCCCTCCTTTCCAGCTTGTCTCACATGATCAAAAATAGGAAATAGAACACGATGGAATATGTTCTCCCAAAATGATGAAGAGAACTTGCTGCCTCTTTCATTCAGTAAATCAAACAGGACTTCAAGCGCACAGTTTCTCACCTCTGGTCTCATATCTGATGTTAGATCAGATAAACCAGCCAACATTGGAAACCAATAGTGCTCAGTCACATCAAAAGTTGGATCTACTTCTGCATTAATAGGCTTCAAAGCACCTCCAGGAATAAGACCCTAAAGCATACAAGCACTTAAAACGCTGTACATGATTATGTAACAAGCAACCACTAAGGGTGATAACTTAACAAGAAACCAATCAGTAAAAGGTAAGTAAACTTTCCACATGGTGAAGCACTATGCCTAGGCTACTAGCAACATTACTAAAAATCTTGTGCACTCTGCAAGTCAGATAGTGTATAACATGACAAAACAGCATCCAAGCCTTCAGCCTGAATTGGATAATTAAGAAAATCATGACAATGACATAAAACTTCAGATTCCCAACAGTAACAAACAAACCTCTGCAAGGCGATCTTCACAAATACGCAGGAGAGCAATGGCCTTCAAACTTATACGATGTGAAACTTTGTTGTTGGCAAACCTAATTAGACAATTTACGCAGTCCATGAAACAATCCCCAACTACTTGATCAAAGTGTTCCAAGATAACTGCAAATACACCCAGAATCAAAATACACAAAAATGCAACAGACAGAGACAACTATGATGGCAAGATCAAAGAAAGTCATTCCTACCCTGCTCAACATTCTCAAATGCACTCTCAACAATTGATTCCAATTCATCATCTGCAGCAGCTGTAAAAATCATGAAGACACTACGCCATCCAGATTTTATGCTCCCAACCTTAGATTTGATCATCTGAAATAAATGCAGCACTGTGTTTAGCAAACATGTCACAACTAAGGAGGAAGCCAATTTTCGAAACTAACGAAAACGAAAGGGAAAAGATGAAGGGAAACCATTCAAGAGACACCTGAACAATGCAGTCAACAATCAGGCTCCTTAAGGATTCACTATGACTATTACGCATGAGGACAACAAATGGTTTGAGAATGTCATTTTGAAAGGTGAAATTGGCAAGCTCATCACGCTCCAAGTACTTCATGCTAAGCTGTCTTAGAGAATCTATGGCATACATAGAAATTTTCTCGTCATGATGACTCCCAGCTGATATGAAGTGATTTGCCAGAACATGCCATATTCTAGCCCAGACCTGGAGACATATCAATAAGAATTTTCAACTTTCTAAGAAGTTATACCTCAGCACATTCACAGAAAACTTGTAAAGAAAAGAAATACAATTTCAATTGATAAAAGACATACCATACGTATGCGAGCCATATTGTAATAGCTAATCTCAACAAGTTTTTGAAGGCTGAAAACACGAGCTGGTGTTTGTTTTAGTTCTTCAGCTGATACACCACAAAGAGCAGTGAAGAATTCCACAACTGAATCACCAGGTAGCTTAACGCTATTAACAAATACTTTTTCAGCAGGTTTTCCAGCCAACTCCTTTAGAGACTGAACTACAGCATCCCTGGAGATTTGATTTGATCCAAGCATCACAGTGGCAGATATTGATGGAGTTGATACTATGAATTCAAGGCGAGAAACACATTCCAGAACTGCATTCCATGTGTCTTGAAGAGCATCTGTGTCGGAGTCACAAAGAACCAATAGTGTCCGCATGGCCTCCACATTTTTACTACGCATATCCTTTGGGGCATGTAAGAAAGTAAACCTGAAGTATCAACAAAGGAAATAAATGAAGACATTTTATTTTCATAAACATCAGAGTTGTCAAACCACATGCCCATGAACTAAGCATGATATAAGTCAAAGAAAAGAACTATATAAATATATAATTATTTGAAATTTAAAATGGAAGGAGAGCATGTTGAAAGGATCATTTACCTGACAAGAGATGTTAAAAATGCATAGCGCATGGTATCCATTCCAAGCACATATGTAATATGAATGCCAGCTTTAAAACCCTCCATGCATAGAAGAACACGAGGCTTATTGTCACCTTCTTCCATAGTTACAGAGAAGGTAGCAAGCAACGGCCAACCAACAGCTTCTACCATGGGCCTTACAAGTTCAATCTGCTGAGAAGTGTAAAATACCCCCTTTTTAACACCCTTATTTCTGAATATAGCCTGTGTTTTCTTAACAATTTCTTCACTCTCGACTTTGGCATCTGCTGATGACATCCTTTTGGGGAGAGCCAGATTAAGAATACTAATGAGCCGTCCCTCTTCACTTTCTGGCTTTTGCCTGCTGCTTTTTCCAATAACTGGCGCATCATCTTTCATTTTGATCTCATCTTTGACAATGGAATCATAGATGTCTTCCAGCATTTCTGTAGGAGCACATTCTTCAGCATCATTCATGGCATTCATACGTATAAAATCTGACTTGGACATTTTAGGCCACACTATGGGGTTATGTGCATCAGTATTCAACATAATAACAGCATATGCAAGAACATATGCTGTATCTGCATTTTTAAAAAGACCAGGATTATCTGCACAATATCTGCAACAGACAATATGCGAAGAAATTATCACCTCAATCAGTACAAAAAATACAAGTTATCCCGCAGATGCAGAATGCTCATCATACATGAATAAACTTATGTTTTTCTGTTTTCCAAACGAACCAAAAAGTAAAATCTACATTTTAGTGATTTTTTTCAGGAATGGACAAAAAATACAGTGATGATGGGGAAGATAGCAGTTGTAGTAGCGGTATCTAGCTTTCAAATGACACAAAATCTTGTCAACTGTTCAGGTCACCTATAGATAGGTCATTCTTTAAGAAATAACTCTTTTATTGTCACATCCATTTGCTGACTCATGCCTTGAGACAGACCATCAAACCCTACTTAGACAAGAGGAAAGAAGAGCCAAAATCTTCAAAAAATAAAAAATTAAACAGACATTACCTCTCTGCGAACTTTTCCATGATTCGGTCTATCTTTTGAGCTTCACCTGGAAGTCGGAAACCTTTGAGAAACTCACGGATTGCAGAATCAAACTTCATTCGAGAGAAGTTCATGGAATCTACATAAGCATGCATCACAGCAAGCGGAAACTCTTCATGCTGCCCTAAATAATCACCTATTGTAGCCTGAAAGCCAAAAGGAACCTTATGTATTCCCACCCAAACTTGTATATAATGTTAACTTATCAAACATGTTATAACAAATGAGTTACAACCTTGTCCAGATTTGGAGTGGTTCTCAAAAACTGAGCAACTGAAGCAGGTGTGTTTTCTACCAACTTATTCAATATTAGATACTCTACCCCTTTCACTGGTTTCCTGTTGAACTAAAAGATCATCAAAACCATTAGTTACACCCCAACTGCATACTAAGCATTAAACAAGGAAGTTCAGCAAACTCTTGCTTCCTGTTACAAAGTTTCAAGCGCATAAAATTGGTTACCTCAGCGACAGCAGCCTCCAATGTGGTTTTATGAGCCTTTGCCTTCTCAAAATCGCTGGTTAAATCATCCCTGGATCTTATTTCCACAGAATCACTAGCTGAAACCCCTTCATGAAGGTTACCCCTTCTTAACTTCTCCGATTCTTCATGTGATTTCTCCCAATCAACCAGTGATTTAAGAACATTTACTAGACCCTGAAAGGATAAAAAATGTGGAGGTGGACCCACAAATTTAGTTAGGATGTAGCTCAATAAAATAGTAACTTTAATGAAAGAAATCAACTGTTATAAATACTTGTAGTGATGAGCCTTTAATTGAAGATGATTGAGACACAGCAACCGAGTTAGGATCAGTATTTTGAATCCCTTGAGCTATTTTGGATAGAGATGTAACCTAAATATTAAGATTGTGAAACAGATTATTCATCAGTGAATTAAAGATAACTTAAATACTGTTCATTACATAACAGAAACTATAAATGTAAGACTATACCATTCGTTCAAACAAGTTTGGTGCCTCAAGATCACAATCATAGTTAACAAAAATGTCAACAAGCATCTGCGGATCCTTACTTACTTTCTCTAACATCCTGCATAGCCACACTTGATTAGATTAATAATTAGGAAAAGAATGGCAAATAATATATTGACAACCCATCATGTCATGGTATCCACTAAAACAAAATTATATGCCAACATAAAGGATATATAAATATTAATAATACTATACGGTACTTTTCTAGTTAAAAGAAGAGCATTTTATGACAAAGAAGAGCATTATACCGAAGAACACTTAGTTTTAGGTTGACTGGAAATTCTGAACCATCAAGTGGTCTTAGAACTATCAAGGGAAAGAATATGCCTATTTCACCCTGAAAACAACAACAAAAAATATGCATCAAATTAACATTATTCATGGTGAGAAGCTACTGTAACATCTGCAAAAGGATATGCATACTTTGAGGCTCTCCCTGAATCGCAATAATAGCACGGAGAATATTCCAGTGGCATACTGTCAAAAAAGGACATAATCACCATAAATTTCACAAACACCGTAGTATGTGAGGAATAATAATCTGATTCCAAAAAATAAAAGTAAGAAAGAAAGGACAAGAACAGGAGAAAAGAACCTGAAATATGACAGGGGATTGTGAAACTGCAGCTCGCAATAATGCATATGAAAGATAAGCCTTCACTGAATCAATAAAATGGAAGTTCTTAGTAAATGAATGGCTAACTCCTTCCAACAAACCCTGAAAAAGAAAACAAAGGATCCTTGAGATCACAATCAAACACTTAGCATGTAACATACAAACAAGTAACTTTCAAATACTTTTCAGTAAATTTTCCCACAGAGGATCAAGGATTCAATAGAGAAAGAAACTTATTCTTTCTTTCTACATGCTTGGGCAAGTGTGACATAATACCCCATCCATGATTGTCTCTGCCCTTAATAAGATGATGTCATGGATAGTTGGATAAAATGCATAATGAAGCATCATTTGACTAATTAATCAAATTACAGGCTAGAAGCAGATATTAAAGACACTTTATACCTGCAGAAGTTCAAGAGACAATATTCGTGTTCTGGTTGTAACTTCATCACTGTCTTCCTTCATACCCATCTGCCAAATTAATGCACAGAGCATTACAGAGGTTAACAGGCACATAGCTGCAATTCCAATATCATAATCAACAGACAACATACCTTGCAAAGAGTACGGAAGACCAGCAGAGCATCACGTTGTGCAATACCCATGCTCTCCAGATCAATTCCTCTAGACAGAAACAAGACAAATGGTCTGAGAATTTACAGAGTAAGAGCTATACAATCTGGAACCAAAGTACAATATCATATTCATACCGGATTATCTTTTTACCATCTTCAATATGCACAGCCTTGTCAAGTACAGCCTCTAAGCCCTGTTTATAAGTACAATGTATACCATATTAGATGCATAAATATGCAAATTTGTGTTTACTACTGTGACAAGCCTAGAGGAGAATTTCTTCCAAAACACTAGTCTATTAGGAAGAGACTCGAGACTTATAAATCCACTCATGCATCCCATGCATTCCAAGGGGGATTCAATAGGGTCCTTACAGAGATCCACCCTTCATAGACGACATCTGCAACAGCTACACTCTCAGTAGCTCACTCACCATCTTGTCGGTCACAGGCCTAAAAAGTAGTCAACTAGACAATGTACAAGCCCAGAGGAGATCCTCTCCCAAAATACTAGCCACTTAGGAAGTCAAAACCTCAAGGCTTATAGGTCTATTTAGACATCTAATATTACCCAATGGGGGACTCAATAAACTATATTATACTCAATTATCTTCTTAGATTGATGCTCAGCCATCCTCATTTATATCTTACCCTTCCCTTAATGAAGTTTATCTAAAAGAAATACATATGCACATCTTTCACCTTGATATCAGCACCACCAGCAAGATTCTGAAGTTCCTCAAGCGATGTAGGAGATGCATCCTTGATTTGACCGAGTGCATCACCTAGAGTCATTTCTTTGTCATTTGAATCCCCCGTGGAAGTTTCCACAGTTTTCATGTTCAAATTCTCTGCTAAAGTTTCCTCTGAATGTACATCAGAAACAGATGAAGATTCAACCTGGACATTTTGATAGATGTTACTAATGGCATGCCATTACAGCTATATCCCAAAGATGCTAAATGCAAGGGATTTGAATTCCACACCAGATCAGTTTCCATTCTCCTAAAAATGATGCTAATCATCTGTGTCAACATTGCCTTCGCTGTTGCTTGGTTTATAGGACTCTTGCTACATATCCAGGCAATTAATGTAACTGGTAAGTACTGTATATTAATATTAAAAGCCTTGGAGAATATACGAGTAGTAATAGTACCTGTTAAGGGCAATATTGTAGCATATTCGAATAACTCCCAGTAATGGTTCCCCATGCACTGAACAAGGGAGAGGCATTATATCATGAAGATCAGTTCAAAAAAACACTTAAAGAAATTAAGAGAGAAATCAGAGCAGAGAACCACTAGTGGCAGAAAAAGTAGTTCTCTAAGTAAAGGATCATAAAGAAATCAGTCTGACATAATGCGGGAAAAGAATGCATGCATCTATAGTCCCCGCACACTGTATGATTAATTTGAAGAAACCAAAGCCATGACTGAAAATAAATTGTCATAACAAAAGAAAGGAAGCAGTAATGTGCCCCTGATGGTTTTTGGTGCAAAACATGTTATGCCCCCCCCCAAAAAAAAAAAAAACCCTTTTCCTTTTCAATTAGCTTGAAAGTGATCGTGTCTGATTGTAGATGACAGCAGACCTTCACTAAGAAACTACTAACTCAAGGGCATTGTGTCTCCATTGAAATGCATTTATCAACAATTAGAAGCATCATAACTCATTGATAAGGTATTCCTGTGTCATGCCTAATTGGAGAGCTCCGTTTCCATCTCAAACTTTGCACCATTTTGATACATTTCAAATCAATAACCAATAAATTAGGCAAAAGGAAAATTAATCTATCAGCAGACATACATCACAAGAAAATGGATTTGAAACAGTACCTCTGAACTTTGCGGAGGCCACAGCAGTAAGAAGTACCTTCAGCACTTGGAGTATAGTACTGCATTCGATTCATCCAATCCAATAAAATAGGTGGAATGAGAAACTTGAATTCAGAAAAACCATTAAAAAATACATTGATGCATACCTGTCAGGTGAAGAATTGTCAATAGAATTGCAAACCATGTTCAGAATGTCTGTAAATAGGGGGACATTTTTACCACCATCTAACCCAGGATCTCCCTCCAAATGATCATAAGCAATAAGTTTCTGTGCTTAAATGTAACAGGTAGAATAAGTTAACTCTCTCTGTTTTGCCATCAATATTCATGGTTACTTGTAAGATTTATGAAGAATGTGTTACAACTTAACGCTAGTATGTGTATCCATACAAAGATGCATATATTTATATACATATAAAACATTTAGCCAACGATGAAGTAGAAGGATTTCTCCCTTCCTCCATTAATGGGTAAGGACATAAACGTAATGAAGTGGGCACGTACATGGAGACAGTCTAAGGCAGGTTCTAGAATTTTCAAGTTCTTTGTCTCAAAGGCAAGTCTAAGCGGCTTCAAAACGAGCTCTGCATCAGCTCCTTCAAGAGTATGCCCAGCATGAGCTAAAATAACAGTAATATTTCCACTCTTAGGCTGGCTACCAGACCCTGACTCCTCCATAACATGTTCAACCTTCTGTGACTGATCTGTCTCTGTTCTAGTTACAGCTCCAGCTTCAGTGTCAAGTGTACTACAAACAAAAATTATTTATATGTCAGTATAAGTAAAAAGCTCAAAAGACCAGATTCAATAATGAAGGATTGATCTCACTCTCACCATCATATAAGGATGATTCATTTTCCTTAAAACTAATTTATTCAATAGCTTACAGTAGAAAAATTGGATGAGAGAGGCATTGATTAAATCAAAAGGCAATGTTAAAAGAACTATAATTTCTCACAAAAAAAATGATTTGCAACATAATACTGTTGCACTTGACATGTCTATGATGCCAATAAAACATGTAGAAAGACTCCCCAATGGAACCAGCAGGGAGTCAATCACAAATAGGAGTTCAGGAATTATGATTTCCTCCATTAATGACATGACAAACTTAAAATGCAAAGAAAATTTTTATATCATGATAAATTATGCATATTGACCTTCAAAACTTCATTTTTCTCATACACTGCAGATAGAACCGAAAAGTAAAGAGAGAATGTTTTTCTCAGAGCTTTGTGATGCCTTTGACAATTATAACCTACTTTTTTTTTCACGACCATGCTAATATTAAAGGTTAGAAGAGGGGAAAAAGCAGAGTTGACAAGATTAATCTGAAGCATTTACCTCTCAAATCCTGCAGAGGGTGCTGCTTGATTGGCCTCACCTGGAGCAGCCTGCTGTATCTGATTGACCCCTTTCGTGACGTCTGAAAGGAAAACAGAAACCACAAAGCAATTAATGACACCATAAGCATTTCCACTGATTGAACTAGAATAAGAGATCGCTTGGAATGGACAAAAGCGTGGGCCATAACGACAACTATAACAGAGAAAAGAAAAGGAAAAGCAACAATGTAAGACAGGATCTAGGGTTGGCAACCTATATAACCCTGCAGAGCCTTCTCTAGCTCGGGATACTTCTTGGCAGAATAACATTCTTTGAGTAGCGACTCGAAAGCTCGAGTTACAAAACCCCCAGCAGCACCTCCAGCCATTATTTTACTGAACTCCTGACAGAAAAATTCAAACCGCCACACAGATCACCACTCAGATAATTCAATTCGAAAAGAAAATGCAGCTAAATTAAAGATCAAAAGAAACCAAAACAAGATCCATTAATCATGAGAACTCGCGGAAAAGTCTTCACAATCGGTAACCCATCGTCCGACGAAGAAAGTCGATGTCACAGAACGATAGGAAAGCGAGAGAGAGAGAGTTATACCTCGGGAAAAAGGAAGCAGAGAGCGAACGAGAATAGATCAGAGTAAATAGCAATGAGAAAATGGAAAAAGAAGGAGCAATTAAAACAAGTAACGGTTTTGGATCTGTCTGTTTTGTAGTTCTCTACTGCATCATCATGGGTCTGCTCAGCTCTCCCGCTTCAGACCATGTCCCAACTCCCATTTGAGAATTTTCAGGAAAGATTATTTTGTCTAAGAACAGTGGATTTTTTTTTTTTTGGCCCCGCAAATATTTTTCTTCCAGTGGAACATAGTTTGGGCTGTTTTTCCAATAGTTTCGGCTTTCAGGGTCAAAATGGAGGAATTTAGATAAATCGGTGGAAGGGCAAAAAAAAAAAAGAAAAGACTAGCTTAGTTTGTAAGAAACTAAGAACAGAGTATGATGTAATTGGAAATGTAAAATTCAAAGATTATCAATAGTGATGAAATAAAAAGCAAAGAATAAAAAAATCTCTCCTATTAATAGATCTTCTTCTTCGGATGAACTTTTTCTATTAATACATGAATTTTATAGAGAGCTAAATTATGTGATTAGGCTTGTGAACAATGCTTGTTCGGATGCATGAATTGCTGATTAGGTTTGTGTTTAATAATTTGAGTGATCAATTTGTTTCACTGTAAATTATTTTATGAGAGGTGTTATATACCAAAATTGTGAACGACCCTAATTTTGTATGTTATGTTTTACATTTGTTCAGCATATTTTACATGTACGTGACTGCATTTGTGGGTGGCTTCATTTTGTACGTTGTAGCAAAGGTGGTAATCGGCAGTGGCGTGATTGAGAAGGGAAAGGGCGAAAAAGAGTTTTATCTCTTATGTAGTAGCATATAAAATTGATAATATTTTTGGATCTGTGAATCATAAAATTTCAAAAATAAGACATGTTAATCGTAATTTTTAGATATAATTGACTATGAATTTGATATTTCATACTAATTAAAATTTCAGTGACATGCTCGCATAAAAACTTTTGTGAGCGTGTTACTGGCTATTTATATATAAATTTTATATAATATATTGATATTTGCGATTTAATGTTATGTTATGTCACACAAAAATGTTTTGATGGCGAAGTAGTGAAAAAAAGTTCACCAAAAGAAAAGAGTGGGGAAAAATTACTGTGTCCAAGTTAAGACTTGAGTTTCCCTGAAGGAAACCCGTTGGAACCCCAAAAATTAAAAAAAAAATAAAAAAAATAAAAATTGTTAATATAAAAAAATTATTAAAAAATAGACCCAGGTTGTAGATAATTATCTGCGTTTCTTTTCAATTACCATACGAGACCATGTTAAATTTAATCAATACAACTAAACAAATAATAAAAAAGCAAGAGACTTTGTTGAAAACAGTATAAACGGATTAAAAACATATATCCGAAATTGGAATTCAGATCTGGATCCGGTGAGACGACAAGTTTCGTTCCATCCACGCAATAATCAATATCATGGACACAATTGGAAGATCTGAAATACAAGAGACTATGCATCTGAAATTAGTCTTTGTTCTCTATTTCATTATCCTTAACACCTCCAAATAGAAAATTAAAAAAAAAAAATGAAACCAGGTCATGTGTTTTCAACGGTCAAACACTGAACTGTATGGAGCAGTTCAGAAGATTCTGAGGTGCAAATAGATAGATGTTTTCTATATATCCTTCGTGTTCCTTTCATGCCAAGCCATGTCATTGCAAAAAAAAAAAATGAAATAAACACTCCCTTGCATTTATATAGAAGACAAAATGTATAAAATGTATTGTTGGGCAAACAAAAGGACTCTTGGATGTTCATGCTTACAAGTAAATTAGAGAAGTGACGTTGTAATCAAATGTTTTGAACATCCATTGCCTTGCTCTCTTCCATCTTCTTCCGCATCTTATACTGCAAGGTGGCCGGTGCGCAATCCAAGGGTGTTTCTCCTGAATTACAAGTGATCAATTAGGCCTGTTGTAATGACAACACTGTAAATTAAATGGCTGATCCCTGAAAAGAGAAAGGATTTAATTACCTTGTGCATTCTTGTACTCTAGGCTTGCCCCAGCATCCATGAGAATGAAGACTATATCAGTCTGATTGAAGACAGCGGCCTTCAGAAAATGTTGAAATAAGTAAGAATTCTATATATGTTTAAAAAAATATAATTATGTTTATGCAATCAGATTCAAATGTTGGTTTGCCATGCATGAGAGAAATACCAAATGCAGTAAAGACAGTCCTTGCTTGTCCTTGTAATTTGCATCCACACCCTGCACACATTAAAATTCAAACATAAACAATGATTCTAGAAAAATGCAGAAAAGGGTGAATTCATTGGTTTTTTTGGAAAATCATTATGAGATCCTAAAGAACGAATGTAATTACAAAAAAGCCTTGATGATAAGAAAGCATCATAAGACTATTGTCATTTCCCACACTAAACCTATCATTGCAAGCTGCTCATTTGC
The DNA here is from genome assembly GCA_006871305.1 of Vachellia collinsii. NCBI lineage: Eukaryota > Viridiplantae > Streptophyta > Magnoliopsida > Fabales > Fabaceae > Vachellia > Vachellia collinsii. Next base: position 15,956 of record QFDD01001210.1, read on the forward strand.
TATGAGACTTTTAGGTGATTACATTCCTTCTTTAGGACTTTATATTTACTTTTCCTCTTTTCTCTTTTCACCAAATGGGTAGAGGTGGGGGGACCTGATTTAGAAGTTTCTTGACAGAAGCAGCATCACCATTTTTTATTGCTTCTCTCAAACCCTGAGAACAAAAAATGCAATAAGTATGCAATTTGATGCAACTAGGATCTTCAGGCAACGGGGCCTTAAACATTGCATAGATCCATGTAAAGACATAATACCTCTCCAGAAGCTTCATAGTCCATCTGGGAACTATCAGAGGAACCACTTGATCCAAGACCAAGATTGAAAGAACTGCTTCGCATAACGAACATCAAATAATTATAACTCAAAACCGGAGAGCATAATTGGATACAGATTTTCTAAAACCCAGTTTATGAGCTAAAGATATAGAAAATAATAGCTGCTTTATGAATATACAATATCTTCAAAAATCAGGCATCAAAGGGTGGCACCTGTGCAGGTGGGCATGGCACCAAAATAAACCATGCCAAGTTGAAATATGTAATGCTCTAGTAGGTCTAGACATCTTGGAGAAAAATATATTGTAAATTTGTAATCTAACACTTTCAAGATAAGAAACTCCTCTCTTCTCTTCTAGACTAAAGTCAGCTAAAATGATGAACCAGGTTCTAATCAACATATGCAAAAGAATTATCTAGTTCAATAATAAATTAAACCAGGTTAAATAGTATGCATGAACATAACAGAGATCTAAGAATCAATACCCACCTAAACTTGCTGTTTGATGTAGAGCTTCTGCTTTTAGGAATAACATCTGACTTCTTAGGTTTAGGGTTTGACGGAGGTGTTATGATTGGAGTGATTTTCTTCTTGTGCAAAGGAGAAAAAAGAAACTGATGAGTACATGACTGCACCGAATGATGTAGGCAACTTATGATAATAGAAGTCTAATACCTGCTGGGCCAGTGTATCAGAGGAAGAGGCTGGAGCTTCACAAATGCAAAGAGGCATTCCACACTTACAATCTGTAATGCCTACTGCAACCTTACCCTCTTCTGTTGGTGCGGTCTTTGAATTTACATCTGCATCAATGTCTAGTTTGGAAATTGCATTTGTAACGTTATTTGTTCCATCTGAAGAAACCTGTGGGTCATGCTTCCCAGATCTGACCCAAACAAAAGGCATGATTTATTGCTGATAACTTTTTTTTTTCTGCCAGAAATATTGCTGACATCTTAATAGATAGCAATATCATAAAGATAAGTACGGTCAAGCCAAATTTTCCAGAGAAGACAAGAAACATAGCCATAGTCAATAACAACACCTCACACCATCAAGCAAGAGGACTTCCTAATGTTGTTTACTGTTTAGACCATAAATCGATTGTGCCGTCAAAGAAATATAATTTAATTTTCTTAAAGCAGCATATGCTGCAGTGCAGAAAGTTACAATTGATGTCTCGCACAATCATAGTACGGGAGGCAACATATTAGAAATAACTCCAACCATCTATAATAAACATGAGTGGTAAGGCATTAATAATATACCAAGAAAACCATAAACAATAGGACTATCTTACATTCCCCTTGGTGTATTGGTTTGTAGCATTAGATTGAATGGCAAAGTATAAAAAAATTTATAAGCAAAGACAAAAGCTGTTCGCTGTAATTTTAAGTTGCTGAGTGGAGGACCAAATTTATTTAATGATATCTCCAACTGTTTCTAACGCATCTTTAGAATGATACCCGTCTGACCTGAGTGAGATTAAGTTAATCTCCACTTGACATGGCTTCAATTAGAAGAATATGTCATGGCCTCAATTGGAAGAATATGCCAGCATTCTATACCAATTAATAAATAATAAATTGCACATTGAGTACACTGCTCCACATTCAATTGGTAGATAAAGCATTAAGCCTAGGCCTGCTGTGATTTCTAAGCAATATAATTTTGAAAGAATTCTGAAGTTTTTAATTCTTATTTGCATGCACAACAATATATAGTGATCTTTGCCTCTCATTCAAAGATTTCAAAAATTTGATTTTCCATCGAATAAGACAGGGAATAAGATTTAAAAAGGTATAAGGTACTCATATTAGACACTCAACTTAAAGAAACCTTCTAAATCATCCTAGCATAGTTAAAATGTATTATATAAAGACAGCAGAATAGCTAGCTTTGAAGTCATATGCTAGTTCAACAAATGTAACGAGATATGATATTCACCAGAAAGTTATTTACCCTGAATTGTTGAAACAATCAGCACATACTCTGACATTTGAGTAAATGCCAAACTGGGGTAAAGCCTACAAATGAAGATATCTTTGAATAAAGTTCAACCATTGGTAAAACATCTACATGACTATCAAACAAGAGGGAAAACGAATAAATATGGGGAAAAAACATACCATTTGATTTGATGAATGTTCATGGCACAATGTTCTCCCACAGCATCGACAGTGATGCTGCATGCAGATCCCACACTGATATAAATTTTTACATCATAATAGTAAAACTAAAGATAATTTGAGGGAGAATGAGGAGGAATGGTTCCCTTTCGTTCCCCTTCCCATTCCCAAATTTTTAAACTCCCAGACAAGTTTAACTAGTTCCATGCAGCTTTTCCCCGTACATCTCCCTACTTCCATATCCAAGGATACTCTCACAATTTTTAGTTGCCATTGTTACACATCATAATGTGGCATTAAAGTAAAAGTAGTTCCATAGTTTTCCAATCTTGGATCATACAACTGGTATTTACCAAAATCACATTTTTAGTCACTGGACAGGGCAGAACATTCTAAGATGGCTCACTAATCATATGCCAATACAGTCCATAAGATTTTCTACATAATCTTTGAATTCCTTCCGATCTGTTATCGTTACTTCATTACCTTATAATCAAAATTATAAATTGTGATTATCTTAAAACCATAAAATAAAGCCACTGTACTGCTTCATCAATCCCCCTTATCCTAATGGAAGATCGTTAAGTCAAATCATTCCAATACTTCTCGCGAGACACTAAATCTCATGACCATTTATATGTGCTAGATTGCATTTTCCCCCACGATCACGTCAGCACAGCTGATCTTGGTTTATCTAGTATCTAGATAGCGCAAAACACGATGTCTCAATCAAGCAGTGAATATTTATATGCATAACGTATATGATCAATAACCAGGAATTCTTTATTAGGGGATCGATTGGAAGGAAGGAAAGAGATACCCGTCTTCTGAAGGTGTTGAAACTGCAATTGCAGACATCACATCGCGCTGATTCTTGGAAAGGAGGAGGTTCCACGGACATTTTCTTATCTTAGCCGGATGGGTTTTCTTCCTCACTTTTTTTTTCCCTCGGTGAGAATTGCAACTTCGACGTTTGAAACAGAAAATCGATCACTTAGTTACTTCGACGATCGATGAGGAGCAGTGCTGATATTCGTAACCTTGGGCTGGATTAGGCCATTAGGGTCAGTTCGACGACACAGCTATTTTTTCTGAAAAATACAACTATTGAATTTTATTCTCATGATCCTTAAAAGTTAAAACACAGCCAAGGCTAACTGTTCAACGATACCTGCAAATGTTTAAATGTGGATTATCTAATTTATCATAATATGTTATAATAACGTTATTATACCAATCAAATATTATAATCGTTAGAATTACATATAATCTCTTCGTATACTCAGACTTAGAGTATGTTTGACTTCTAATTTGAAAAGTGGTAGATACACATGTCTTAAAAATGCAAAATAATTTTTGGATCCAAAGGTATAGTTTCAAAAAATGGTAGATAAACATATTTAGATTATCCATAATAGCTTTTAACCCTTAAAACCATAGTTTGAAGATGGAAACCATGGTTTTTCAAAAGATATTCTTTTCAACTTTTTTAGAAGCTATTATATAAAACAATTTTTACGTAAATCAAGACAGAAGTTATTCTCCAAAAGTTAATCCAAACATTATTCAAGTGTATAAGAACCTCTTTTCCATTGTCATGAAATAAATAAGAATATATTTTTAACAGTCTAGTTGTGAAGACTTTGTATTTAACCTTATGAAAATTAATCTCTTCCATTAATGAAAAACTAGCTGGTGCTCTCCCATGCGATGTACGAGGAGCGCATTATTTACTTCCATCGGCACATGCATATCTTATTTTTAGTATTGATTTCCTTCCTAATTAAAATGATAATAACAATTGAATTATAATTTTATATTTGATCAGTTCATCTTAAAGTGACAATAAGAGTTAAAATGATAATAACAATTGAATTATCTGGTTAACCTTTATAAAATTCTGAAATAACTGCGAAAGACAATACTTATGCATATATAAGTAAGTGAAAAACAATACTTATGAATATAAAAAACGATAAAATGTTGGAAAACACCTTTAATGTTAGGTTGGCAAGTTCACATTTTCAAAGATTTCTTTATAAACAACATTTGTCGTTGTTTCCCCACCATCCATACTATTATCTGGTACATATATCTTTAAACCGTTCATACTTCTTACTTTTGATAATGTAACATATAGTTGACTATGCATGAATACAGGTTTTGAGAGGTATAATCCAACATGCCGTAAAGATTAGCCATGACTCTTGTTGATAGTCATAACGAAGGACGGAGATATGGGAAATTGTCTTTTGCACATGTGAAAAGGCAACCTCGTCTCATAAGGATTCACATCTATTCTATGAATTAAAATCTTATGGTTTGGATTAGAACCGTTGAAGGTAACTGCCTCAATTACAGAATTACTTATTTAATGAAAAATATTCCTAATTCAACAATATAACTTTTTATTGGTTATTAAATATATCTAAAGAATTATGTATAGATATTTCAATTGCACATTTTTTAAATATAAAACTAAAATGTCCTGGAAATTATCAATTTCACAAAAAAAAAAAAACTAATTTATAATTTTCATTTAATTTGAAAATCCTGCCATAACTTCCATTTTTTTTGTAAAAAAAAAAAAAAATAAATGCGGCATGCGATGAGAAAAAGTAACTTATTACTGCTATTTCATGATGGCAACAAAAATATTACTGCTATTTCATACAATTTAGACTTTTTTATTGTGCATGATTTCATTAAATTTCAATTTACTCTTTAGAATTCATTTTCTTGTGAGTTTTAGATTTACCAGTGTGTGTGATCTAGAGATAAGGATCAGCCGGCTCTGTGTTCTTCCATCTCAATTAGGGTGTTTTTATCCGCATGGTATTTTTTAACTGCTAAAAGCCCAAGGTGCGCATTTTGTCCTTTTTCTATTACAAGGCAACTCTAGGCTCGAATTTTGTCATTCTTTTTTTAATATTTCTTGTTTAGTCACTGTGCATCATTCTCTTCAAAAGCCACGTCGTTTCCATGCTCATGCCATTTTGAGGATTTTGTTTGGTCAAAAAAATGTCTCAAGCATTCTATTCCTCCCCGTAAACATAAGCCATGAGAGAATATATACGCCTAAAGCTTATGTAGACAACCAACTTATGTTAATGTTAGTAAAAGATGTTTTGGGTGTTTAAGCATGAGATTTTGAGTTAAACTTATGAATACACACAAAAAAAAAAAAAACCTTTAAAAAAACCAGTCCAATTGAATCCGATGGTAATCAAACATTATAAATTGATCGGGGAACAGTAAAAGTTGTCTAGTCATTTACCTAGGTCAGGAGCTGATTATTTTGAGTTATAACATCCATTCACTCATTTAAATTTAGGGTAAAAGTTTAAAATTATTTTTTTTAAAAAGAGTTGTTGGCACCATACATAAAAGTTGGATACAAAAATGTTTATAATTATTTAAAAATCACCCTAAAATATCATCACCGTTAATTTATGAGACATTGACCGTTAGCAGTAAAAAGTTTGACCAGAATATGTCAAGTGAAGTCTGACTGAGTTGGGTGAGGTGGCCATTGATGTGGCTATTGCAATTCTTTGAATCTCCCAACCCACTTAACATACCGTCCGTGTTTTCCATATTCTTCTTCCTCTGCGAGGGTCCAACCCACCACCTTGCACCCTTGCCTTGTCCTGCCCGGATTTGTTGCGCTAACCGTTGCTACTAAGCAGTTAGAGTGGAAACAATCTCTGCTCTTTCCTCCATTAAAGGCAACACATCGAAACCACCTCCATAATCTAATTCATTATGGTTGAAAGCGAATGATGGGTGACAATTTCCTCATCATCACCAATTTCTAACTTTTG
>QFDD01001211.1:0-29683 GCA_006871305.1 Vachellia collinsii
AAAGCAACACAGTTACAGTGACTTAATTAAAAATGGGATAAAATTACGGAAACGGCATATTAATTTTTCCTTTTTCTTATTTTGTCCATGGTCACTTTGAATTCATGCGGAAAATGGAAAGTCAAAATTTTGCCGACTCTGTATAGGGTATCATATTTGATAACAAAAAATCTTCTCAGATTATGCCTTATAGCATTTGATAGTGAAGGGAATAAATTCTACACTATTTAATATTCTTCTTCAACTATGCGCAGAATATTAACGCTATTTTGAAATGGTAGGGGTAGAAAAAAAAAATGTGTTATTAGAAAGAGAAAGATGTACACAGCCAAAAAAAAAAAAACACACACACACACACACATGGAGGGACGTATACCCGTTCCGCAATTTTTATAAGTAATAAGTACCTAAATTATATTAATTAAAATTAGTTAAAAGTAAAAAAATGAATTTGTTTCTAATTTATACCCTTATTTATGAAGATAATAAGTAGAGAGGGGGAATGAGTATGAACAGAAATGAGATACAAGGGGTAAACAGGAAAAAAAAATGTATTATTTTTTAAACAAACACACATTATTACTTTTATACAAAACCTATATTGTTTATTAGGTTAATACAATATTTGGTCATTCAAGTATATTTTCATTTTGGTTTTGATCATTTAAAAAGTAAAATAATCCAATTTTTTTATAAGATTATAGGATCAATGTTTCCAATAAAATAAAACTTGAGGAACAAAATCACTTGTTTCTCCTTTTTGTTATTAAAGTATATGTATCATTTTATTGGAGATAATTTTTTTTAAAACATTATCAAATATTAAATGTGATCACCTCCTCCTGCATAGACTCTCTCGATTTGCCACATTGTAAGGTTTAGTCAATTTAGTTAGATTAACCTGTGTTGATAAAACCACTTATTTCAAATTTAAAAGATTATAATCAAAATAAGGGTGAATTTGAAAAAAAAAAAAAAATTGCGTTCAGCCTTGACTATTGCTTGCACATAGAATCAAGGTTGTCTAAGAAATGGCGTATTGGTCATCTAACCTGACGTTTATGAAATTCAATTAGAAGTATTGACCAAATCTGAATGAATCCAGAAAAGAGGAAAAGTTGCAAGAGAAGGAATGAAAACCACACAAACAAAAGAGGCTAGTTTTCCTAATATATCAACACTTAGTCAAATTCAATTAATAACGTATCATTAATGCACTATGCACACAAAATGCAAGCATTTCTAAACTAGGAGGATGATACATTATAAAGAGAAAAGCAATTTTGCCTAACCAATCCACTGACCCAATCAAGTCTATGTAACTCATGGAGAGAACCGAGATACACATGTATTTAGAAAACTCTGTTTGATTCTCTGGGAGAAGTTTTATAAAACTCAATGAATTGTTTATAGAAACACTTACATAATTGATTTATTTCAACACTCCTAATTAATAATTAAGTACATTTTTAGTCGGTATAGTCCATTTAAAATTGCCTTATATAACTCTTTCAGTTATAAATATAAAAGCACACTCTAAGAGAAAATGTCAGTTAATGGTATGAGTCAAACCAGTTGGCCATCCATCAACTGTGTTCAAATATTATCATATCACTATTTGCTAGAGGAAGACTTCATCGATTTACCAATTAGTATTTCTTTGTGCTTTCATGTATCGATAAAGTTGGAAAAAATATTTTACTTTCATACAAAGTTAACAAGTCGATTAATAACCTCTTCTTAATTATAGTGAGATATCTAGGGATGACTTATAATATGAAGGGGATGGAGTAAATAAAATGAAAAGGAGTATTTATAGGTGGCATTAATTATGGTCAAATTTCATTCAACTGCATATAAAATAAGGAGAAGTCATAAAATACCATATACAAAAAGAGTCACATTAACAAATCAGCATGACAAATGATTTCCATTTTCTACGTTGAAATTTGTTATTGCGTGTTGTTCACTTGTCGTGAGAATTTCGATGATTGGATCCATTCCATTCAACCTCACATGATTTTCCTTGAAATTATAGATAACGTGAGACACATATATGTATAGAAAGAGACCAAAACTTTTTTCGTATCAGTCTAATATAATTTCATTCATAGATAACGTGAGACACATGTCTGTAGTGTACAGAAAGAGACCAACTTTTTTTTTTGTATCAGACTAATATAATTTCATTGGGTAGATGAAAGCAGCAATACAACACAAAGACTCTAAATTAAAAGTTTCAGACCACAGACAAATGAAACACGAAAGGCAAATTTATAACTAAAACCAACGGAAAAAAAACAATGCAGTTCCAATATAACTCTACAAAACTTACTGGAAACTCAATTGCTTGCTATTACTATCTCTATACTCCTTAAATAGTTGTTTTAAATCCAAACATGGCTATAGAAAAAAATTCATTCAGAAACTCTTATAATTTTATCCAGTCTTATTTACCTCTCTAATTTTTTTGTTTATTGACTACTCCAAATCTCTAGTTTTGTTGTGGTTGTGGATTTGTGAAAAAGCCACACGGCCTTCGATCATTCAGAGGGAGGCTTTAACACCTCAGTTTACAAAAGGCCCATCATCTAGCCCATCTTGAACAGAGGCAGGACTCTCGAGTCTCAATCTGGGCTGGAATTCCCTCTTGAGTTTTAACCTTTTTCAAAATTACCATGTGGCCCTAAAAAAAATGAATATAATCACACAAAAAATGCCCCACAAGAAGTTGATAGAAGCATGCAACAACAAAATTCAATTGTACAAACTATCGCTCATTTGTTACTACCAGATATCTAAACGAAACAACGTACTAATCTGATCCGTACTAGTCCACTAATCTTATCCTACGAGTATTAACGTACCAGTCTGATCCATATCAATATTAGCCCACTTATGATTTACATGAGTATTAGCCGACAACAAAGGTGCACCTCACTACACACAAGTGAAACGAACATAATTTTTTTTATTAACTAGATTATAAACGAGAGAGAGTAGATTATGGACCATGCACCTCACTTCAGATTTCAATTAAGTCCGCATTATTTTTCATACGATATGAACTCTCCAGTCAATAGCATCAGAAAAGGCTAATGATTCTCCCATGCATAAACACTGCTAGTTCTAATACAGATATTAGCAGCAAACTTCAAAAACCATATATTGGAGATTATAACACTAATGACATCATTACATATATCTGACCACAAAAATATTAATACGGTTTGTCCGCATTTACACAGATTGTTTCGCAGTCCATAATTACACGGATATTGTTTAGTCTCTACACACATCAATAATACAGTTAATTAATCATAATACTGCGAAGGTTTAAGCGCTGATGAATGCCCTTGAATTTGACATCACAACACACAGACTCATTATCATGCATACCTGACATAACATATGTAAGTATGAGGTATTACATATATTTGGATCAGATCATTGGATAGGGATTGCCAAGAACAGTGTCCATGTAATAGTGGTGATGAGGATGAGAAGGATCCACCACCATGAACTGCATATCCTCTGATGGTTTCCAATGTCGCTTCCTTTGATTAATGAACCAGTTGTTTATTTGCTTCTGATCTAAACCTGTTGATTCCGCCAGTGCCAGCTTCTGCGACTCCTGTTGTTTCATTATTCACAATCTCATTAACAACTCATGTACTTTAGTGAACAAGCGACTGAAAGTGCCCTACTATATATGCTTCCTCCAGCCCCAAATATAGGACATTTTTTTAGAAGAAATTCTTGGTCTATGATATAAATCACTTGGTTAGTCATTAATAAACCCCTTCTAAATATTACCTTATTATAGTTTTCAAAGAGAAGACAATTGAAGTGTCATTTAGTACTTCTCTCTGCACTTAAATATGGGTAAGGTAGGAAAAATTCTTAAATTTCCGATTAGAGGTGACTCAAAATATGAGCTGGACAGATTATATATATCTATATCTATATATAGTTAAGAATGATGAAGAATGCAACGTACAGATGGGTAAGGCCATTTATAGTGTCTGCTCCACCAATCAAGAAGTTGTTGCCTTGCTTCTTTTGGGAGCTTCCCTTTCTTTCTCTTCTTCATGAATTCCTGCTTCAGACTGCCAAGGTATCCGCTGTATTTGCGAAGAAGTTGGCCCTTCAATTCCTGGTCGTCTGCCAATGGATCGATCAGATTCTTCGGCACTTCCATGTCTTCTTCTGATGATCCATTCCGATCACTACCCTCACCACAAGCTGATAGCGTAAAACATGATTCGAAAGCAATAAGAACTAGAATAATATTTATATATATAAACATGTTATAATAGTCTTCCTCCGAACAACTTCAACTTTCCAAAGGACTGGTTTCACAACAGACACCAATTACCCAGAATTCAAACAACAGCAGGATGCAAGTTACAACCGAGTATAAAAACCTTAAATATTGCCAAGTAAATTCAAAACATGAGATGGTGAGAAATGAACATAAGGCCAAACGTTGAAAAGCCTGTTCTTCACATTCTCCTCATTCCAACATCCCAAAAGTCCGGACTCACTATTCTTATTATTTACTGAGGAAATGTCACCAAAATCTTAGGCTCGTAAACATGTACCGACTATTCTTAAAACATGCCATCATCTCTTCATTGGCATGCAGGACCAACATATATAACACCAATGAAGCAACTTATATATATATATGATTAGATGAAAAGCCAAAACACAAGTAAAGCATACAATCATTAACAAGTTAGAGACAACCAAAGTAAAAGTTGTTAATTATCATTATTTTTAAGTTAAAAGAAATCTAGCTACGTCTATGAAACCCTACTTTTTGTACTAGCACACCATTACTTCAAAGCAGACACAGGTAGGAAAGAGAAGGTCTTCACCAAATTAACTAACGAAGGATACTTTATCAATAATTAAAAACACGAACTCTAGTAATTAAAGCCTAGAGGGAGCTTATTATATGCAGAGACGTTTGGGTCCCAACTCCCAAGTGGCTGCAAAATTATTTGTCACAGATATGCATAACCAAGTCATCAAGAAATTAAGTTGAAGTAGTTTTCAAACAGAAGCTCAAAAAATATATGTATAATTATTACGGATAATTTAAATATCACAGATGCAGGAACTACAGGTGAACAGATTTGTATGGTTAGATAAATAATTATGCCAAGAATTTATTATACTTTTCATATGGCTCACAATATGGACACTTCTACATTTTTTCTATTTTCCCTACGCACAGTGGAAAAAAGATGCATTGTCTATATCTAATTAGAATTATGTAATGCAATTATGCACTATAACCTATTCATCATTCACGTTAAACAGTAATTTAGCAGCCAAATTTGACTCGGATTGATTGATGGCTGCGACATTGAAAATTTCAATCAATATAAGCATTATAAACATATAAGATATGAGACTGAAAGAGATTAGAAGTTAGACAACTAAGTAGAAGCCTAATTAGAAGCCTAATTATAATTAGGCCACACAACTTAAATTTCTATGTTTATCAATTACCAACGTAAGTAAATAGAATGAAACCCGTATGTTTTTATTTTTCAATTTCTACATATCAAGCCAGAAAAGAAAACGATGGTCCACATGGGAAAAATTAGCAAGACCTTGATAGAAAAAATTGAAGATCTTCGATTGGTCACGAAATTATATTTAGTCTTACATTCTCTACTCGCAACAAAAAAGCTCAGCCCCGAAAAGATTTTGAATCACAGTCAATGACTAGAATTAGTATATTACTACATTATTTTCCTTCTGCTTCAGTCTTATGAGAGGCTAAAGAAAGGGTTAATATTTAAATAAATAATTTATAATTATCTTTCTTCAATGGGAACAAAAATACATTTTCCTCAAGACATAATAATTATGGGTCTTTTAACCTGAATAAAGCCTGCACCTGCTCAAATAACTTCAGGTCACTGTAACCGTTCTTTATCTGCATTTTTGTACATTTCCAATGATCTAGAAAACTGTGTACATAGCCAACCTCGCAATTGCCATTACTGGGCACAATGTCTGGAAGAAACCCTAGCTTGTTAGAAAAACCTAAACCTACAGTCCCAGATGTCCCCATGCCCTGCCTGCCTTATGGTTTCTTTTTCAAGTTCTTTCATTATATTAAGAATCAAAACCACCAATCCTGAATCTCTACTCAGCAGTAAATGCTCATCAAAAGGAGAAATACATAAACAAGGATGGTTATTAAATCGATATTGAGATTATATGTCAATATCAAGCCATGCATGAAATATATGTGTGCATGTATAAAGAACTAATGAGCAAGATAACAAAAAAATCATTTAATGCACAAACATCGAGAAAGAGGGTCAGAGGGCAGAGCCATTTAGGTACAATCCATCTACGTCTTGACAGAAATTACACGACTTGGGCATAACATCCTCACAAGTGTTTCATACTTCTTCATTATGAGAAAAGACTAGATTGGCATGTTAAAAATTCAGAAGGAAACCGCAAGTAATTGAAACACTATCATAATATGAGAATTACGAGCTAGTTTCTCTAGAGAAAACAACATCGAAACCTTAATCCTCCGAGACAAGAGATGCATGGTCATTCGATTAAGCAAACAAGAAATACCGACCAGAATGAAGAAATAGAATGGGTTTCCATACATCGAGCTTTACTAAAGTAAAAGCATAATGCAAAAATATATTATGTAATCGAAGCCTAATAATTTAGCATAACCTAGCTTTATCCATCTTAAGTAAAGCCCGACACCGAGTACAGAGTTTTAGGGCCAGGCCGAACAAATGACATTCTCTAACTGGGCTAATGGAACAAAACAAACTTTATTTTACTAAAATGAACAGAATATGTTAATCTTCACTACCACCCCATTGACATGGGGAGGAAAAATTTTCTTTGCTGAATAAAAACATCTGCTTTTCATGTTAAAAATCCAGAAAAACAAAACAGAAAAAAGGGGACCGAACTGTGTGAGCTTTGAGATCCAAAAGCATGTTTGAGAGAGAGCAAAGAGAGAAAGTGAGATCGTTAGTCACCGAAGTCTGAAGAAATAGTGAGCGCTTTGAACTGAGACTCGATGGTGTGAAGGAAGTGCATAGCTTCCTTGAAGGGTTTTGAGAGCTCTTGCTCATACTTGGTCAGCATCTCACAATATGCCTCCATAAACTGATCCAGTGCCGGATCTTCTCCGATACTCCCCGACCCGCTGCCGCCGGTCATTGTTAACGCAGACGCAAATGCTTCCTCCAACCTCGCCACCGCTTCCGGCGGCGCTCCAACCTGCCAAGTTTTTATTATTTTCCACAAAAAATGATACGTCAAAACTAGCTCGAGATAAGATTTATTAATTATAATTCCGTTTCAAAGTGTTCCATAATAGCTCCTTTCTTTATTAAAAATTAAAAATTCCATCATAACTTTCCACCAACAGGATAATAATTATTAACGAAAGGAGCAGATCCGAAGTTTGTAAAAGAAAGCAAGCGTACAAAGACTAGTAAATTATGCATCATTTCTTATCAATGGATGTCTATGTTTGCTTCTTTCTTCTTTACTTCAGGTTAAGAGTCATCAAAAGTAGAGTCAAAATCAATCTGTTTCTTTCTTCTTCTTCTTTTTTTGTTTCATCTTTCTAACCTTTTGACAATTAACGTAGGCAGACAAAAGACGGTGATAATGAGGATGAGCCATGATCTTCGCTTTAGCAGCAGAAGAGGATGAGGAGGAGCTAGCGTTGTTGTTGTTGGCGTCCATGAAAAAGGAGACTAACCCAGAACCGTTGTTGTTGTGGTTTTGGGGTTGATGATTAGAAGTAGAAGTGTTAGTGCAAGAAGAAGGAGGCAAAGGAAGGAAAGGGGTACTGTGCGTGGGAGGAGCATTATTCATAGGATTAGGACTGAATGGAATTTGATGGGAAACATTATGACAAGAAGTCACAAAAGGCATCATCATCATCATTGGATGAGATGAAGCACACAACGCACCACTAATACTACCATGATTACTGTTTTCCCCAAAACCCATCACACATGAAGCCCCGTTAGAACCACCTTCTTCCATTCTCTGCAGATCTGTCTCTCTCTCTCTCTCTCTCTCTCTCTCTCTCACTCACACATCCAAAACATAACCTTATCTTCTCTGGATCCCTCGTTCTCCACTATACCTGCTGCTTTTGTTATATGTATTGTTTGTGTGTGTGTGTGTGTGTCTAACACATACCCATGAACTATACTTTTTGTTTCTCAGTCTATCTCCCTCTTGCTAACGTGATATAGGTCTATCTCCCGGGTTTTGTGGGACAAATTTCAGGCTTTTTCACAGGAAAATCCTAGATATATACTTGCTTTGTGTGGTAAAGCCTGAGAAGATTTTCGCTTTGTTGAATGGGTGTGCTAACTCTCTCTCTCTGTGGGTGTGGCTGGCAGGACAATAAATTGCAGAGAAAGAAAGGGTAAGTTGGAGTTGCAGCAGAAGACACGCAGGGTATAGACTAGAGAGAGAAAGAGAGATGGGAGATTTATTAAACTTGAGTTATTAGAAGAAGGATCAAGAGAGAAGAAAGAAAGGGGGATTTGGGTTGGTGTGAATAGTGCTTAAGATACTGTTGAACACACGAAGCTTTGTTACCTTCCCAATGAAAAACTCTCCCTCTTTTCTTGCACTAAACTGATCACACTGCCATGGCTACTGCCAACAAAAGCGAGAGTGGGTAAAAAAAAAAAAAAGCGAAAGGGAGGGTGAGGGAGGGACGAACGATCAAATCGAGGATGTTCCAACAAGTCACCTACTTGGCTAATACTCCACGATGATAGATGCTCAGGCCATAGGTTTTCGGAATACGAAATCGCCTTCTTGTTTTGTTTTTTCAGTAAATAATAAATGAATTACTCTCTTTTTGTTAATGAAATTATACATGACCAAGAGTATACGTATTGTAAAGCACATATTTAGATTTTGCCATATCTCCCCCATTCTGTCTACTTTTATTGGCAGCCCCTCCTTCAATATTCTCTCTTCTCTTTAGTCATTTCTGAACAAAAAGGAAGCCTCTTGCCTGTTAACCGAGAATCTGTTTATTTTACACACACGCACACGCATATATAGTTATAAGCCTCTATTTTCTATCTTCTTGCGGTGTTGTTCTTTTCATTGGGGTTCATAATTGCGAGTGTGTATTCTTTTCTTGTTCTGAACATCATGACGCAGGTCTTCTTTTCTCAATCTTTCTTTCTGTCCTGTTATTTAGTGTGTCACACAGCATCTAATCTAATCCGAGATTATTTACTATGGAAAAAAGCAGCTGGTAAAGCTGGTGGGACAGTCCGAATGTCTCTTCGATCACTCACACACACTCTCTCTCCCCGCTATTGTAGAGAGAAAGAGAGATGTGGAGTGGATTATTCATTCTCTCATGCTCATTGGAGATAAAGGTGTAGATTGTAGAGTAGCATCACTTGCTGTGAAATACCGCAGTGGTTTGTGAAGGCACCTTCTCTCTCGGGTTACGTACATATGTCTCTTGCTTCACCTTGTCTCCCACTTCTTATTTTCTCCTTCATAAATCATCAATTTCTCGCGAAATGGTGGATTGATTATCTGTCCATCAACAAAATAAAAAAAAAAAAAAAGAAAGACAGAGATAGAGGGGGGAAAAGAAGCATGTGATGTGGCCACATCTTAACTCATATAATATACTTTATATTTTATATTAATATATGTTATTAATAATTTCTTAATTTAACATTTAATATGCATATATAAACCTAATTTCACTAGATGGCTAGCTAAGATTGGCTATATAAATTGTGTGGTGTTATTGTGCTTTACCAGCAATTACATTTATGTATAAATTATTAATTACAAATTTAAAACTAAACTAAGATGGTTTATCCATCTTCATTTTCCCATTCTATATCATTAAATCTATCATCTCACTATGGAAATAGCATCGTTTATCCATGTCTAAACTAAACTAAGATGGTTGTGTTGTTAGATTCTCTGTTTTGAAACTTTGATATGTTATGAATTAATGTTTATATGAATATCTTTTACATAAAAATTTTAATAAATAATATTATCTATCGTTATATTTTTTAAAATATAAATAGAGTGACAGTTTTTAAAGTATGTATAAAAAACGTATGAGACCAAGAATAATAGGGCAAAAGTGGGTGGTAAGTTGTGACAAAAAGGGAAGGCAATTGCGAGTGGTAGTAGTGAAGGTTTTTGAGAGTATAGACAATTTAAGTAATTGTTTAACTGCGTTGGACAAAAAAAAAAAGCAATTGTTCAACTTCAAATATGACGATCCATCCAATCACTGGGCCCATAATTTCCTGACACCTCTTTTTTTTGTTGGGTAATTATTCCATTTATCTTTTATGAAATCATTCAATTTCCCCCAAATACAACAACCCATAGCAAAATCATAGAAGAGGGATAAAGAAAGCAAGATAATTCAGAGTATTACACTCCCTGTGTATCTTAATTTTAAGATGTTCTACACCTTAATAATAATGAGTCTCAAAAAATAGTGTTGGGCTATCCAGTTAGCGTATAAATTTGTTTATCTAAATATATGTTCATAGGAAATTAACTGCCCTATCTTACATAATTTTTTGATCTTGTTAGAAGTATTACTTGAAGCAGTAGAGTCAGAAAAAAAAGTTTTTCCCTTACCCTTAATACATGAGCTAAAAGACTAATTTACTGAGTTTGAAAAAATTTAGTTCTCTGTAAACAAAATGTGAATTGATTTTTCTAAAATATGACTTAATTATTTGTATTATAAACCATTATCTTGATTAAAAAAAAATTTATCATGTACAATCAATTAAAAAAATAAATTTAAGAAATAAAGTAGTTTAGAATTTTATAATTAAAATTAAAATAAGTGTCCTGTATTTTGTTAATATCACTCGCAGTCTCTCCATTTTAATTTAAATTTACTCAACCACTGATAGCATCCAGTCAAATTACATTATAAATTAACTAAAATAAATATTATTATATAGTACATAGGAACAATATTTACTTCTGCACATAGGTTGAGACGAAACATGCTTTAGAGTATGAAAAAGACAGAATTACACCATATATTTATAAAATATAGATATGGTTGGAGCAACCAGTGATTGATTCGACATCAGCTTAAGTGATCCTTGGACATAAAAATGGAGTCTGAAATGTACCAAATAATGTCGTTTAAGGCTATAATTTAACTCAGTTTATTTATTTCAATAAACGTATATAAAAATATTTTAAAATAGTAGATGTATTTTAATTATATATATATATGAATTGTGTACACACACAAATGTAAGTGTGTGTGGGGGCCCGGGAGGGGGGGGGAATGCGTGTTTTATTTGTTGGCGAAGAAGCTAGGTTGAAGAGGAGTCCCAATCTAGGGTTTGGCAAACAGGATATTGATGATTACTGGTTAGGGTTTTTACTTTTTAGGGTTTGGAAAGTCTGCTCTGTTGGCCTTTGGGAGAGACGTCACTGCTGCGAATATGATGGTCATGGTGGGGAAGGAAGCAGCAGACACTCTTATTTGTAAAGAGAGAGAATAAAGCTCCTTCCCTTCAAAACCCTATCCCCTACTACCCTACTCCATAGCCCTATTCTGATGTACTCACACATACATATACCAGAATACTTAAAAAGAGTAATCAATTTATCAAACTTGAGTTACCCATGAATGACATGCTTCAGAGTTGATCTTGGTTTTAATTTGATAGATAACGACAACAAAGTCCTCCAACATAAACCTGCTGCGCATTTGTTGCATTTAATTGGAATTGAAATTCTTTTAATTTTAAAGATGAGCGTTTTCATTTCCCTCGATGCATTTTCTCCTTGCTTACTCTCTTTATGTCACGTCCGTGACAGTTGCATGATAGACATAAAAAAAGTATATTGTTTTTTCTTTTTTCCTGAATATAATAAAATAATATTGAAAGAAGGAATAGAAGAACGAAGAAGAAAAGGGTGACAAACCAATTAACATCACCAACGTTTGGTCCCCAAGTCGCAACCTATCATTTCACAGTCAAACGAAGGATTATACCTACGAGGCGAAAAACCCTTGCACCTATTTATGTGTGTGCCTGTATATATCACACACAATCAATCTTTGTTTTCTACAAAAATATATCATATTCATTCTTATTATCTCATATTTAAATATTATCTAATTTAAAATACAGTTTTTATAAATAATTGTTACTAAATGATTGAATTAGTTCAATATAAAGATTTTATACATGAATGGATTAGTATTAGAAGTGTGATTTATGATTTCTAAAATAATTATATTAAATGAGTCTTGTTTCAACTTAAGTAAATGTACTTCTCTAAAATTATTATAAATATGCCCTTTATCATTAATATTTCATAAATGGTATAACTTCCTTATGACTAACAATGATCCAATGATTTGCAAGGAGTTCGAATTATATACTTGAATTAATGTTGGATGTGATGTTGGCAATAATTTCGGTGGAGTGGCTTGATTAAGACATATTGGATTTTGACGTTGCAGACAGTGGATTAAATGTTTGTTTTTTTATCGGTACAATTTATTTTTTTAATATAATTTACGATTTATAAATAAATGTATAAAAAAAATTATTTTAATTTAAATGAATATACTTCTATAATATCATTTTAAATAGGCTTTTCTAAATCAAAATCAATCTCTACCTCCCCAACCCTCTCCCCCTCCCCAACCCTCTCCCCCTCCCCCCTTCATCTAAGGAGCAAATCTCTCATACTGTTTATTTCAACAATAATTTAACCCGTGATGTTGTAAAAGGTTATAACTGTTTTTGTTATATTCAATCCGTCATTAATTATATGTTGCTGATTAAGTATTTAAGACGGAACTAAAACTATTGAGTTTATAAATATCCTGGTAATTAATTACTGTTAATCCATACAAAATTAGTTCAATTGATCCAACATTTCTACATGCTTGCTAGCATTAGCAAGGCAAACATTTTCCTTCGTTATATTAGTGACGCAGCTATTTTGGTTCTCCTCTCACCACAAACTTGCTGCTGTAATTAGTTGATTGTCCAAGATGGATTTCTTGAACGTATATAAATTTTCTATAATGTTATATGACTTTTTTTCCTTTCATTTATAATGTCATCAGCTACATTCCTCTTCACGTTCATCTAATTTCTTTTCTCGATTGATCATTCAATAGCATCAAAAATTAGAATTTTAACATGTTAAATGTAAATATCTTAAATGTCTTATAAAAATAATTTTTTAATCAAATACGTATATATAGATCAATTTTGATTGTTCTGGTTGAATATTGATCTTTGTTGCTGGCCCACGTTATGCCATGACTCTCCAGGGTAACAACTATGAGGGTTAACTTTAAACACACACACACATGCACACTACTTTGATTCATGGATAAAAGAGTTCGTTAATTTTTTTTAAATGATTAAAAAAAGTAAATAAATTATTTAAAAGTATTTATTTATGTGCATTATTAAATTGTTATATATATCAATTTATAAGTCAGATAAATTAGTTTATAAAAAATAATAAATATAAATACTTTAAAATAATTTATTTAATTTTTTTAATCTAATGTGAAAATCAAATGGTTATATTGTATTAATAACTGATGTAGCATATATTGTGAGTTATATAATTCAATAGTGATAAGAATGAATTGTCTAAAGTTCGATCAACAATGTTATAAGATACTGTTGACATATAGTTTAAAAAAATTAGTGACTGACTCTATGAATTAATCCTTGACTGATCATCTATCGCCCATTTAAATGTTTGTTTGGTTATTCTGTTAAAAACACAATTTAATTTTTTATAATAATTTGTCTTACAACTTTACACATGAAAAAAAGAAACAAATTCATTTTTGGTGATAATTGATTAAGGGTTTGTTTGCCAAACACTTAAAAAGCACTTTTATGTAAATCGAGACAAAACTTCTCTCACATACTTACTTTGGATTGCGTAAAATCATTTAAAAAAATTATTCTCAAACATACCCAAACATATTTCCTTTGACATCCGTCTAACTTTGGACGTAGGGACACAAAAAGAAGAGAAATAATAAAGTGGAAAATGTGTAACATCCTATCTTATCATGCAGAATCATTCTTATTTTTATTGTTACTGGGAAAAATATTTTTTAAAAAACTGCATAGCCCTTTCATATTTTTTTCTATATAATTCCCCACCATTATCTCTGGCAAATAACAATAGCATAGCAGAAGTAGTACTGTTAGCTATCATCAATTTTTCAATACAATCGTTTAGGTTGTCTTTATTAAAATTGTTAATTTGCTATTACCAAGATTTTAGTTTAATTAGTAGGAATGTGATTCATATTTCATAAATTTACAGTGTTAAATCTCATGTTGCCAATATAATAATTTTTGTTGACTAGTAAGTAAATAACTCTGTATGTACTCATCTGAACTACGGATATATCATGACTACACATAAAAAAAGACAAACAAGCGTATAAACAACGAGGTAAAAAGGGCAAAAAAGCATGCCCACATCTTAAACCCACACGTGAATAATATCGCATTGTATAACTAAACGCAGTTAAGGTGAATGGAAATGATAATTATATATCCAAGAGTTTCAGTTCAAACTATGCGAGTTGAAAAAAATTACATTAATTAATTTTTAGATTTGAAAAAATAAACACTTTCAATAAATTACATACACAAGCAAGAGCCGGTGAAAAGATTTATTTTTATTCTAAATATGAAACCTTAATATATTTTATCTTTTAAATTTATAATTTTTTTTCATAAACTTTTCCCATCGACTGCAATCTACATATCAAATAGTTCTCCATCAAGAGTGTGGTTATTTTTAATGCATATGATTAAAATATATATCATAAGAAAATCAACACACATATTTTTATAAATAAGATAACTAATTTCCTTTAATATTTACAACTTAGTTATCCAATCATATCGAACATTTAAAGCTAGAGAAAGTAATGTGTTGAGAGGTAATTTTTTTATCTTATTTAAAAATCATATTGTTAGTTTTTTTAAATGCGCGTGTGTAGATTCTATTTTCCAATAATAAATGTATGTCAAATAAGAATAAAATTTTTAAAAAAAGTTGTTAAATTTGAAGTTATAATTAATGAGATTTAAATAACTTTTTATTTCAATACAATATACATATATTGAAACTGATTTATAAATAAATTTTGATAAGGATTGTGCTCATAAAATGTATACGTCCTCTCAAGCCTTGCCTTCTAATAATCGAAAGAGGTGATGAAGTGATAAGCCATTTGATTGGTTTTTCTGGTAGACATCACATAAATTGTCAGAATCGTTCGATGGGAATGAAGATCGAGAATGGAAAAACCAAGGAAGGAGGGCCTTTTGATGTGTTTAGTATTTGAAGTGAAATGTTAGCCTATTCACCACAACAAAACAAAACAAAACAAGAAACATGTCATGTTAGCTTCATTTTCAAGACACACACAAACCCTCATCAATCATCCACCCACCCCTGCATGTTAGTGCCTTTCCCTCTTCATAATTCATGTACACTCGACTTCATCAGATTTGGCTTCGTTTTTTCTTATGTCATACTATACAAATTTAAATAGGAGCGAATCTTTTGATATGATTTTTTAGGGTGCAGCATAGGAAGTGGATATTGCCAACAGTCAAATGTAATGTTCCTTGGAGCATTGAGGGTAAAAGATAAACTCCTCTCAATCAAATTGTTATCACGTACAATGGAATTAGGATTCCCTGACGTACTAAATCACTCTTGTTCATTATCGCCAACCTAAGTTGATAATAAAGTCACTCTTGTTCATTATTGCCAACCTGAGTTGATAATAATATTTGACTTTTAGCAAAATTGTATCTTTAAGTGTTTAACTTTACACAGTTTTACTTTGGTCCACTAATTTTACGGTACATCTTTTCAATCATTCAATCTTTAGAGCTATTATTTGAAATTTTATATGCTAACGAAGCATTTTTAAATGCTGGAATATTAGTTTAATTCTTAAAAACGATTGACCAAACAATTTATTCAAATTAACAAATTTGGAGTCAAATAATTAAAAAGATTATTACATAAAATTAATGATCAAACCGAAATCTTGTATAAAGTTAGAGGATCAGATATAAATTTTTAAATTGACTGTTTAGTGTTATATGGATAAAATGTGTGTGTATTGAAAATTAATGCCTTTCATTGAACTGTAAGGTCTTCTAGTTAAATGTTTTTCTCTTTGGCCAGAACTAGTTAATTCAATTCTTTTTAATGTGTTCACTGAATATAAAGTCAAAATATAAAGCTGATTCAAACAAAATTAAAACCTATTAAATACCCCTTTTAGACAAAAGGAAAAGGAGAGACACTGATTAAACCTTGTGGAGTTTGGGGTAAAATTAACGAATTAGCAATGATGGAGCTGTGATAATTACATTGTTATGGACAGCTAAAAGATGAAAGATAACACTGTTACTTCACGTAGTTTGAGAATACGCTTTAAGGAACCAACCAAATTGATTAAAGCAACTTTAATTAATTACGATGGTGTTAGCTCTTTAAGGGTCCAAGTTAATAAATCAAATAGTTGAATTTGACAGCAACATCAAAGCTTTTGTGATATTTTCTCGTTGATTTTGCTATCCCAATCACATCACGCGTCCGTAATTCTTTTTGAAAAAAAATCTCACTAAAAAATTAATTGTAAAATAAAACTTCTTACACATATGCAACTAAATTTCACAATATGTAACTGAACTTAAAGTCCACTAAAAAATTAATTGTAAAATAAAACTTCTTACACATGTGCAACTAAACTTTCACAATATGTAACTGAACTTCTATATATATAACTGAGCTTCTACATATATAATTAAGCATGTCACATTCTTCAATTAATTCTTTAATGGAAGATTTTCCCCCAATTTTCCCAATTTTTTCTTTTGATTTAGTTCCAAAAGATATAATTAAGGAGAAATTACTATAAAGTCCCATGTAAAAGAATTAATATCAGAAATGTCCTAAAAAGTTGTCAATGCGAGTAACTTGAGTTGCTAATGGTAACTGCTTGAATTGTGAATGAGACTTTTCTGATATTAATTCTCTTAAATTATCACTGTAAGTAAACATCCTGCTTTTAGACCCACTTTTTTATATTCCAATCACATCGACGTTTTCTTGTAATGATTTTCATAAGTACAACACAAAGTTTCCCTTAAATTTAATTTAATTAACATTTCCCCCTCTCTATCTCTCCATTAATTTCTTCACAGTTTTCATGCAATTTTATTTATTCATTCATTTATTAATCTCATATCGACTATCTGTAATAGCGATGGACATCTTATGAATCAGATTGTAAATGATGGGATCAAACATTAAATCTCACTCAATTTTATTTACAGTCATGTTATTTATTGTAAATCTATTTATTTTTCATGTAATGTGTATATTTTTTTTGGCCCAGTTTAATTTGTGTAACTTAAAACTTTGTAATAAAATCCATTATGTATATATTTTTTAAGTTTAGTTCTTACTGTTAAAATTGTATTATTAAGTTTCATTGAACTTTGTTGGCGCGACTAATATAATATATCATCTTAACATTCTAAATATGTGCAATATATTGCAGTATAAATCATATAAATATAGTTAAGGAAATAAAATCCATTCGCATATGTAACGACATATTTTTTTAAAATAAGTTATAGATAAAAAATTGGGATAGTACAATTATTATTCTCTTAAATTCGTCTTCATTTTAGTTTTACTCTTTTAAACATCACATCGTTTAAAACATTAATCTCTACGAAGTTCTAAATAAACATTTTTAAACTATAGAAAACAAATTAAAAATAAAGCAAGATATAGAGACCAAGACTACAATTTTCTCGTTATAGTACAAGTTTGACTTTCTTTTCTTTCTATACATCACAACAACAAATGAAATTTAAAAAATATAAAGATCAACTGAGTGATAAAAGATCAGACCTTATAAATCAAGTCGCTTCAATTAAATGGGCAGAAACTATAAGCATGTTAATTATAACATTATAAACTATGACTGATTTCCTTCTAGTAGAATTAATTAAAGTGAAGTAGCGATTAATTAACAATGGTGGGGTCCAAGCTTTTCACTAAACATTTGCACGATATCTGTGCGCCACATGAGAAAGCCTATGAGATTATGGTTAATTAATTTTACTTGGGAAAGTCATGTGACACCTTAATTATGATTTAGTTGAAAAGTTAGTTAGTGTAGGTTATGTCAATGAATGTTGTTTCACTGATGTTTGGCTCAATTTTTCCAACATGAACCAAATCTTGCTTTAGATATCAATAATAATAATAATAATTGTTACTGTTGCTGCTGTTGCTATTATCTTTCTGTCAAATAGCATTTATTAGCTTCGGAATCTTTATTAATTTTATTTTTTAAGGTGCTGAGATAGATATTATTAGATTTTGTTCCATTGATTCTATGGCTGTCCTTCTCACTTAGACCTCAACTAGACTCTGCTCTATTTGTTTACGATCACTTCTTTTTTTAAAAAATATTATTATTACTATTATTAGTATTTTTTTTGGGATATTTTGGTTGGGAAAATAAGGCACTTAAGATAATTTTAGAACAATTCATTAGTTCACAGAAATGGTGCATATTCATTTCTATTTCTTACTGGTATGGATTGAGTCTAGACAATCAAACCAAATGCTTTTTAAATAGAGTATTTTGGATATCTAAGTAGAGTATTCTTTTCCGTAAATTTTTCCTCAATCTCTTAATTCAAACCAAATGTTTTTTAAATGATGCAATTTCACTTTTATTCCGTAATGATATTATAGTTTTATTTAAGTACGTCTCATATTTTAATAAAAAAACTCCGCATATATTTTCTTTCCCTTCTTAACTTATATTTATCTAAGCATTTGAACTTAAAGATCTATATTCCTTGTGAAGAATAAAACTAGAGTTTAAATTTAAATAATCAAATTAAAATTAATACTAAATGCAAAGAGTCAGAAATGGAACTCGAATTAAAGTTTCGACTGAAAGACAAATAAAGGAGGGAAAGTAAAATCTAAAATGAAGTTAAGCCTTAAATTTAAGTTAACACAGAATTAAAGAATAAAAAGAAAACATGAAGTAAATTTAAAGAACATATACTTGTGTAGGTTTTTTTGGATTTGGAAAGATATGAAGATCAAATTTTTAAATAAATTTTATTAGTAATTATTTCAAATAATAAAACTTGGATAAATGAATTCACACAACATTCAAGTCACATCTTAAAAAGTAAAAAGTTAAAATAAGTTTCCTTTTGTGGGCTAGTCTATGTCTATGCCATAATGATGCAAGATGACTGGCAAGCTGGCCTTATTGACAATTTGGGCCCGCAGCATAACAAATGAAACAAATAAAAAATTGGAGAAACTAATCCGGAAAGAATATTGATTACAGATTTACTAGACATACCCTCCAGAAAATTTATTATTATTTTAATTGATCTTAAAACATGATCCCCAACTCAAAAAGGAGCACCTGATCACAACCATTAAAAAATGTTGGCCGAAATTAAAACCTTTAAAAAATTATATACACAACACTTATATCTGATGATGTGACAATCAGGTGTCTTTAAAAACTACCGGCTCAACATTCATTTTTGGCCCTTGGATCCTATTGAGAGAGTTCGATCTACTGCCCAGTCTTTTTAACGACCCGTCTCTTGGACGAAAGATCTTCGTATACCATATGTTAATTAATGAACTCATTAGCTCATATCCAGTCAAGTAGTCAACTTTACCTAAAATATAACCCATCGAGTTTATGAATAGATGCTTTAGCAAAAGATATTGCAATGCACCAAACTGCACTAGCAAGAGTTTGTGAAAAATAACTTGTTGGCTGGAAGGGAATACATTTTACCTTTGAGATTCTTTTGTTTTTTTTTGCCAATTTTACCTTTGAGATTCTATCTATCTATTAAAGGGGAAAATTAATATTATACAACTTATATAGCTATAAACAAGGGAAAAAACAAAAATACCCATGATTGAATCAATAAGCATTTTTCCGCTGCAAGTCAAATTAGATCAAGCTGGCTTCCTTTGCCAGTGGGAGAGGAGCTTCGGAATTTCTGATTTGCTGCGGCACTAAGTAAAGCTTTTCGCCTATTGGAGCTACTATCCATATATTCTTGCAGAGGTGGAAGACAAGCTTCATCTCCATCTTTAGATACTTTTCCTCGAATAATCTGTCACAGTCACAAAGGGATGTTTTTATATGAACATGCCATATAGAATCAATAAATAAGTATACTTGAGACGCTTCAGCTAGAACGAGTAAAAACAGATTTTCATTTTTATTAAAAAATTATAGAATTTCTCACATGGGAAATATTCTTTACCTTTGATGCCCACGACCTTTCAGCTTGCAGACAAACATCTCTGATGTCTCTTCCAGACATGCTAGAAAGGTGAGAATAAACGAGAGGTCAGAATGGAAGTGCAAATAAAGGTTTCAGTGATTATAGCATGTTGAGGCAAGGAGTAAAATATCAAACGTACCCTTCTGTAACTCTTGCAAGTTCATCCAATTCTGGTTTTGTAAGGTGCTTGGCATATTTGGCCGCTATTTCCTTGCGGTTATCATGATCAGGCAGGTCAAAATTGATCATAGTATCGAACCGACTAAAAAACATAGAGAAACAACAATCAGGAATTAGGATTTACATGACCGAGTCTGGTTTACAGGCCACAAATCAAATCCTCAATCTTACCTGATTAACGCTGGATCAAGGTCTTGCTTTCTGTTTGTAGCACCAATGACAATCACTTTCTTATCCTGCTCAAAGCCATCAATCTGCACAAGTTGGCTTTTCCTGTTAACTACTAGCTATTTTCTAGTACATCCAAACCTATGAAGCAAGGACACTTAAAAATTGCTTGACATATTCGTGTCAGCATCGTATCCAATGCCAACACGCACAGATACTCCTTAGATACATATCAAAAAAGTATTGCAAGGCTTTTTTTAAGAAAATTATTTTTTTAAAAAAAATTGATGTGCATCGAACACTTCCAAGAATCCTTAGTTGTTACTTTGAGGTTCTTTTTTTTTAAAAAAAAAAATTAATTTGTTTACTATTACAAAGTTAAAGCTCTCATTTATTAGAATGTTTTCCTCTTCTAGACTGCCTTTTAATCTTGCAAGAAATCAGCGAAGATGCATGGGATTACTTTAGTAGAGCTAGAATTTTGGATCTGGCCCGCCAAACTTATCTTTTTGATCAAGCTTATCCTCTTTATAGATGACGGCTAGGGAGGTAAGGGATTGATGCTATTCCTATTAGCAGGTGCTACGCAATGGGCAACTAGGCATTAATAGTAGTAAAAATATAACCATGTATTTTTTGGTATTTAGTACAGGGAGAAATATTTACATACTCCGAGAGTGCTATATCATCCATATTCTATTCAATAAAAATGTTCCAAATGTCATCTATTGTGATCTCATATCCCATAAATCTCTCCTAATTATTTTCCTTTTTCCATATCTTATTATCACATATTTATTGTGGAAAAAAGGGAAATAATTAAGACAGATTTATAGGATATGAAATCACAATTATGGGATATAGAGTATGGATGGCATGTTACTCCCAGAGTATGTAAGTATTTCTGTATTAAAGGACGGTAAAACTATGCTTCAGGTCTAGATATTTCAAATTGCAACTAATATTTTGCGTTTCATAACCTTTTTAATAAATATATACATATCCTAGAATTATCGTATCTCATATTTTTCAAAAATAAAAGCACCATGAACAAGAATAACCTGTCGCAACAAGACTGACAATATCCTGCGCGTAGCTTCATGCATTTCCCTATCACGGGCAGCAGCAAAAGAATCAATCTGCGTCAAGAGGAAATGCCAAAAAATAAAAATAGAACGAGAAAATGAAAGTTTAGAATGAAAATAGAAAGTCTCCCACAGGAAAACATAAGCTACTCTCCACCCATCTGTCTATTACCTCATCCAGAAAAATAAGAGCACCCTTGGGAAGTTCGTTCGCAAGAGAAAAAACTTTTCCTAGCAAGTGCTCACTTTCACCATAGTATTTGGACATGACTACCTCCAGTGGCACATACAACAATGGGACACCCTGCCAAGTCAAATCACAGGCCAATTTCAGTTCACTGTATATATTCAAACATTAAGTGGGAGAAAAAAACCTTGTGAGGCCAAAAAAGATGCAGAATCACTGCAGCTTGAGTGGTGATTTAAATATTTTATACTCAGATGATTTTTATATATCAATAATTAAATGTTTTCTTGAAAAATGAGATCTACTTTCAGATGATAGCATGCAACCACAACATATCCAATGTCATTGAACATATGCCCAACATCGAACATAAGTCCCAGAGAGAATCTCAATGAGTGCTAATTTATTGTTTTTCACCCTCAATTAAAGATGGGCAGGATATAGAGAAAAAGGGTTCCAAACAAAGTACAAGGGATAATACTGAAAAAGTGAGATTTTAAGAGTGGCATACCGCTTGACTAGCAATAACACGAGCACAAGAAGTTTTCCCTGTACCTGAAGACAAAAATGCCACACATATAAGACTTTAAACTCAGACATCAATTTATAGTTGCGGGCTAAATTTACAACCAACTAAAATGATTTTTTTTTTTGGTGGGGGTGGGGGTACAGCAGATGTGGGTTTTTGAGCCAAAACTTTAAATGCAATCTTAAAAGCCAATACTCTACAATAACAACCCGAATATCATAGACCTCCTTTATAATGACAATGTAAAGTTTTTTTTTTTTTTACTATTTTAGAGTCTTAACTCCAAACTGTAAGAACAGAATCAAGTATCAGCAGTGTAATGAAGACATCCAAAATTCAACCACTCATGAAAAATGCTTGTCTTTAAAAACATCACTCTGCTTAAAATTTGGATGCTTTTCCCCCAGAACCCGTTCAGGGACAGTGATCAACCAACTCAATTCCTCAAATACCTTCAGTTTGAGAATTGCTTTTAACACTTAAAAGCCTAACATAAAGCCTCAGCAAAGTTTCTCAAAATTTGCTTCATTTTCGCTGTCAATTGTAATGAATGCATAAATAGCTGAATAGGTTGCATTCTCTAGACATGCCAGGCTATAGCAATGTTTATAGAGACGTAGATGTCTCACATTAATCAATAATATGAAAAACTAGATACTAGAAGGGCACACCTGGTGGACCATCAAAGAGCACAGCCCGTGGCCTGGTTGTCTCATACTTATAACGAGTCCCACGAGCAATATCATCATATACTTCAGGTCTTTGTAAAGCCAATAGTATTGTATCTTCTATTTCTCTACAAAATCGACGCTTAAGGGTTAAAAACTTCTAAAGAAATTTCAAGCACATCATCAAACAAATGCATATCTGAGTGCAATTATTAACAGGTAAAGCCAAGATAAATGATACTGAAAGGAGTCTAAGAACATTAAAATTGTAGGACACCATGTCTCTCATCGGTTACATGGATTATATTAAGGAAACATACAGCCCATCAAAATTTGCTGAGAACTAACCATGAGTTCCTGTTCCTTTCTCTTTAAGAAATAAAGCCACTACAAATGTGCACAGATGGAACATTTGCTGTTGAAGATGAACAGAATTTTAACTGATGCAAATAAAAAGTGCAAGAGCCAAGATAGGATGAATCTACCCTGGAACATACCGTTTCTGGTTATCATAACCAGCAATGTTGTCCCAAGACATCTCACCATTTGAGATACCCATGTGAGGTTCATTGAGTCCATAAATTCTCACTCCCATTGATTCAAGATTTGCTATAGATTTATCTACAGATGGAACCTTTTCTGTCTCTCCCCTTGGTCTCCTATATGGGGTTCTTCTTTGTCCCAACTTTTTGCTAGCTATTTCCAAAATGGATGCAAAAGCATCAAGCTCTTCAGTACTCAGGCTCCCATGCTTAATGAATTCAATCTCCTGCAATATAGACTCTGTTAGTCGAGAATTAAAGGGACCCATTCCCCTTTCTTTTTCCCACATTACAGAAAAAGGACACATATTGATAAGAGAGAAAAGGTCATAGTCAAATACTAACAGCTTTGTCAGGACTGATGATAGGATAATATATGAGTATGCATAGATCGTCATCACTTGGATTCCCCTGTATATCCTTTTGCTTTGGTGGACGACTAAGGGTGAGTTGCCATGCAACAGTGCTGGATGGTTTACAAAAATATTATGTATTAAAATAACAATATTCATACTCAAAAAGTACCAAGTCTTCTAACTAATTTACAGCTAGGAGAAAATTCAGAATGCATCATAAAGCCAGACATTCTAGGAAATGAACAAGGAAACCTGTCCCAAGCGCGGATTAACATATCCGAACCACCCCCATTCTCTTCAGCCTTCACTCCAAGTTGGGAAATGAGATTGGCAAGAAGATGGGAAACTTCACAAGCAGGAGGAATTTGGAACTTGATGCTAACCTGCAATGACAAATTCCACAATCAAATATATTTTAGTTTCATTTGCCATACATCTAACCAACACATGGAATCTCAAGGTGTGAATAAAAAAGGGTACTGTAGGTATTTCATAACTCACAAGCGTGTACTTCCCTTATGCATCCAGCCACTTTACTAATGTGAATAGGGCGCATGCATCCAGTTAAAAGTTAGTAAATGAAGAAGATGCTTCATGGAATTTAAATTAGCATTGCATATCATTTCCAAAAGGGACAAGACGCTCAGCGAATGTATGATATCTTGAAACGTAGATATTTCCGTCTTAAAGAGAAAATGACCATTTACACAGATATCAGCCTTTATGGGGCTAGGCCCTCATGCATTACCCAAAAAATATCAGCCTTTAAGAAAATACTCCAGAACATGGTAACAATTTGGCTACCAGTTAGAATGACCAAACCAACTTTCCACAAACCCAGTTTTGATATATGTAAGTTTCGGTGACCCAAAACTGACTTTTGCAAAATGAATGTTATCTCAAAACTGGCTTTTGTAAATGGAAACAAGAGTTACTTTCAGAAAACTGGTTGTTGCAAAACAGAAACTGGTAGCCAAACACAGATTACATTTCACAATGAAATCAAACTACAACAGCAGGAGAAGGATGACCACAGGAAGGCAGAGAAACTGTAGATGATGAATGCCACAACCTTTTGACCTTTAACAGAAACAGTGAAATCAGGATGAGAAGCAGCTGAAATTCCTCTATTTACAAGTTTCAGCATTATTTGGGACCGTAATTTCTTGGCAATTCCTTCCAAATCCTCATGACTTGAAGGCAAGGCTGATGACGAGGAAGGT
Organism: Vachellia collinsii; assembly: GCA_006871305.1. Classification (NCBI taxonomy): domain Eukaryota; kingdom Viridiplantae; phylum Streptophyta; class Magnoliopsida; order Fabales; family Fabaceae; genus Vachellia; species Vachellia collinsii. The sequence goes on from QFDD01001211.1 coordinate 25,416, forward strand.
TCAGTCTTGGCGGTCTCTTTCCGACCCTCATCTGCAGACTGCAATAAAACCGACATGGTATGAAATAATTCAAAGATTAAGCATGTTTGGCCTCAATGGTGAGACCTTAAAGGTGTAGTGTTGGGGTCCAGAGCTCAAATGCTAGTATATAAGAAGCAGAAGATTAAGTCAAATAAATCAAAGAAAGCATCATTCAATTGGCATGTTTAGGGAACACGAATAAACAATATACAGTGGCTCTGGCAAAGATGCTAAAAATTCGACATACCTCATTCGCTTCCGCATATGCCATTTCTAGAACTCCAGCCCCAAAAATACCAGCTAACACGACTGGAAACAAATACGGTCCCGCGGCATCAGGTAGACCTCTAGAACGGAAAACCTCAGACGGAAGCGCGGATTCTACCAAACAAATAAAAAAATAAACAGAAAGACAATATCGAAGGTACATAAACAGCATCTTCACAACAGAAAGGCAAAGTTCAACCTATAGAGCACGTACTTAGCCATGTTCATTGTCCAGTCCATAGAGCAAACATTCGCAGAACAAGGTAAAAAAGCAAAGGACTACTGAAATAGTCATGGAAGCATTTAGAAACTACTCAACAAATTCTAATGAGCAAGACTGACAAAAACTCGGTTATGACCATTCCAATACTGAAGAGCAAAGATCAACTTACTATGAGAGAAAGGGCGGGTAATGTGGCGCGAGCAAGCAGGAGGGGTTAGGGTTTTATGAGAAGGAATTGAACGCCATAGCCGAGAAGTCCTCACTAATCGCTCCAGAATCGCCATCCCGAAGTTCACGAGAGAAGAGCGATCGGTTCTTCGCTATTTCGCCCCGTCAGGTGAATGCTACTGAAAACCACACCCGGGGCCGCATAGCAGCGCGTAAACTACACCTGAAGTCGGTGGGAGCGTGGGACTCAAATCCAGGACGGGCTACTTGCCAACTCGATGAACCCTCTTACCTATTGTTATTATTTAAACTATTACGTGAATCATCTTATAATTTTTTTAAACTAACACTTTTATATTTATTTTAAATTTTTTAATCATTAAAATAATTTTTTTAATAAAAAATAAAATACGAATGAATCCTCGTCTAATTCTTTTTATAAACATTTCAACCAATTCCGTTCAAGGTGTTTCTCAAGGAATGCAAAGTGTAAAGTTGTTTGATAAGTGTGTTAAAATGCACTAATATTGACGTTCATGTTAACAGTTTTAATAATAATAGTAAAAAATTGCTATATTTTACATGTTTAGGACAATTTAAATTAAAAACTTTTGAAATAATATCGTTCGTAAGTAAAATTTTTTAAAGTGAATATGCAGTTTAACATAATAAGTAAAAACTTAAGATATTAAACACAATCACCAAGAACACAAAAAGTCTCGCGATAACGCATTGATAAGTTCTAGGGTATAACATTTTTATGTAGAAAGGAGTTTACAATCATAGATCATTTATATAATAATCTAAAAGATCCATAACAATAGATAAGTAGCAACAGAAGATAATACAGTATATCTCATCATTGCTTTGCCTTTCTTGTTTGGGGTTGGAGATTAATAAAAGAAAATAGTACCTGCAGAATGGGTAATGAATCTTAAATCAAAGGTGATAGGCCTATTCTGATTGGGTAAAGGCACAGTGATGGCAACATGTTAGAAGTTGTAACCAGTCAGAGAACCTCAAAGGGTAATGGGAATACTGAATATTACTCAAACCGTCAAACTTTTCTCATGTGTTAGTCCTACCGTCAAGGAGCACCCTTATATAAAGCTGACTAGGGGTTATCCTATCTGGGCTCGAGACCCAAAATGACTACGGGGTACACTCAGGATATTTTATTAATTCCCTAATTAATATCTATAATAATTATATATTATAATAAAATATCTCACATTTTATACTACTAATTTATTGTTTCATTTGTTTCTGGGGATTCCACAGTGATTTTTTTCGGGTAAAAAACAGTGAGTGAATTGCTATAAAGTCACATGTAAGATAATTAATATCAGAAAGGTCCAAAGAAGTTGTCAATGTAAATAACTTGAGTTGTCAATGATAGCTGTTTAAGTTGTCAATGAGACATTTATGATATTAATTATTCTACATGAAACTTTATTGTAATTTCCCAAGAAACATTCATGTTCAAGGATATGAAGCTCATGAGGACATGCCCCATTCAGATTCTTATAGACTCTAGGCCTATATCCCTTGAGGCCCAGTTACTTGATGAACTCTAGTAGGGCTGAAGATTCATTACATGAAGCTAAATAAGTGAGACCAAGCCCAGTTATAGTGCGTTTATATTAGTTTTTGGAGAATAGTTTTTAAAGTATGATAAGAGTAATTTTAGAGAATAGATTTTAAAAAATAATTTTTGAAAAATTTTAAAATAAATAATTTCTGGAAAACAATGGGTTTCAACCAACAAACCATGATTTTGAGGATATTAAAAGCTATTATAAAGAATTTGAAGGTATTTATGTTATTCACACAAAATAAAACATGGCTTGAACCAAAACCATGATTTTAAAATAATTGTCAAACATATATTGAATCTCAATATATTCGTAACATTTAGACATGCCTCATTTTTTTAAAAAAAAAAATGCATTACGTAGATCAAGAATTATACTAAAACACTAAAAATAAATAAGAAATTACTTGTAAACATCAAAAGAGCATTTTTGAATATAGAAAATTTTGAGGAGTACAATTAGTAGTGTAAACATCAAAAGCGTGACTTATTAGCAACTGTGGGTGGTAATGAATAGTCATGTTTACATAATAGTGGCATGTATATTCTTTTATTCGAAACAATCATATTTGCAACGCATTTGAACATTTAATATAAATACATTTTTTTTAATGAGAATTCAAACTTTATTTTGTTTACGTTGGAAATGATTGGTCTATTCCACTAACTTCAATCATGCCATGACTATTGTTCAATTTTAGTTTGTAAATAGTTTAAGTAAATTTTGCAACTACTTAAATAAATGTAACTTTCAAACGTGTTAGTTATCTTTCTAACTACTAAGGCCCTATGAAAAATTTTCTTTTCCATTGGCATGCATCCAAGCTAGAACAATTGTTTAATTTGTTTTTGAAATTGAACAAAAACTCTCAAATTATTTTTTTTTAACCCACGCAATGCATTCAAATATTATAATCTGGGGGTGTAATGGGGTTTGATTAGGGACAAAGTAAAGAGAGTGAAATTATGAAGATGAAACACACGTTATGGAGCGTTGAATTATGGGCACATGCTTGAAGGTCTTTGAACGTTGAAAGTGTATGGTCAAAGTCAAACATGTATTGATCCAAACTTAAGGTTGTTTAATTGTTTTGCACTAATCAAGGAATTTGGTTTGTGTGTAGAAACATGTTTAGTATCAAGAGGCTAACGCTCGGCACTTCATCACTTTTCAAGAAGATCATCGCCTCCCCATTAAATAACCAATGCAATAAACTCAGTTAATCTTCTTTTGAGCTCATCCATACATTTTTTTTGTGGGGACATTGGTACATTTACCTTATTTGTAAAAGAAAAGGCTTCACGTGGCATAATCTACAAGCGTAGTATTTGTTATCCTTCATTTATTTTTTTGATAAAAAAAATTTAATTTATTTAAACCGGCAATTTAAGATGTTTGGATTAACCTTTTTTTTTAAAGTGATTTATACACTTTAAAATAAATATGATTGAAAGCAAGGTTTTTCATTGATGTGCCAGAGGAAGATCTAAAAAGACCTATACGAGACTTTGTTAATGATCATGGTCAATGGCGTTGGGAGCTCTTCCAAAATCATCTCCCTATGTCCCTTACCCTCCTTATTGCCACCACCCATCCTCCTACTGAGTCAGATGGAGATGCCACATGTATGTGGAATTTAACTCCTAATGGCTCCTTTACTGTGTCCTCTGCATACAAAGCCAAGGAAGAGATGTGCTGGAATGATGCTTCTAGATGCTGGACTCTCATTTGGAATTGGCCAGGTGCCCAAAGGATTCGATCCTTCCTCTGGCTTGCTTATAAGAACCGTTTGCTCACTAACAGTGAGCGACTAAGGAGACAACTCATTACTGATGCAACCTGTGAGCTCTGCAGACAGGCCATTGAAGACATTGACCACATATTTCGTCAATGCCCATTCGCTGTTACATGCTGGAAGCTTGTTTTTCCCGAGAATGTTGCTGTTCGGTTCCTTGCAGCCCCTCTACAGAAATGGTGGATTGACAACATCAATC
>QFDD01001212.1:0-31411 GCA_006871305.1 Vachellia collinsii
ACTATAACTAAATGCTACACACTGATATCGTAAGTAAGTAGTATTTCTTGTTGGCTTCTATATGATAGGAACTTATAGGGTTGGTGTTATTGTTTTGCAGCCTCAAGTCGACGGGTTCGACGACGTCGCCAGCAGGAACAGATTTGTCTTCGGGTTCATCATCAGTGGAAGAAGGTGCATTGGCTTCGACTTCATGGCTGGCTAATATGGCAACAGGGGCTTCTTCGAGAGTTCCTGATCAAGGAGCTCCAAAATCTGCTTTTTTTGTGGCTCTCACTCTCATTCTTTCCTTTTTACTGTTGTAGTCTCCAGAGAAACTGTCCTTTCTCCATCACATTACACCGCACTTGTCATCATATATATATATATATCATCCCCGTCTACCTCTCTTTCTGAGACTCAGGAATACAAGAATCGACCACGTCACTGTGGGGATAAACAATGTTACTAAGATTATTCACATCAATTGATTCATGACTTGCAGATTTTGTTCTTTATTATCATTTTTTTCCTTTATGAGCCCTTGAAGTTATTATTATAATATGTAAACAATGTAACGAAGCATTGCGACATTAGAGAGGACTGAGAGATTAGTGGGTGCTGACGCTCGTTGCCTTTCTGCTCCCTCGATGTTACTGAGAGAGTGGGGGGCAAGGAGTTAAAAGGAATAAGGGAGGGCTGAGGGCTCTTGTCTTCCAATGTTGTGTGGATGATATATGCAGATTATGTCACTTTCTGACTGCAACAGCCAGCGGCAATTGTTACATTCACTTAGATGAATATTTACATGGGTAAACATAACTTTTGATCTTATAGTTTCACTCGGTTTATGTTTTAATTTCTATAGTTTTAAAGTTATGCTTTTGATCCTTAAAGTTTAGTCAGTCTAAAATTGTTAAGCCTTATATTTTTAAAACGATTTAAATTATAATATCGTTAAAATTACTAACATGTCGTTGACACAATTAAGTTTATTGACGTGGCCTAATAATTGAATATATTGGATTGGTGACTTATATTTAAAAAAAAAAAAGAAGCATGAGGTATGTGTGGAAAAGACAAATCTATGATAGAAATATCCTCACATGCAAATACATGAGAGAGACGAGGGTATTTCAATTCAAGGTGAATATAACTCTGTGACAGGTTAAAGCAGTAGATTTTTGAGGAGATGACATTGATTTTCATTTTTTTTGGGGGGGGGGGGACTTTGTTTTAAAAATGTAAACCAAAGTCCTCTCCTCCTCGAGAATCCATCATTCCAGCGTGCTGCAAAGTTGTATTCGCTCAGAATCGAAGCGCCCCTCATCTCTCTCTGATATTTGCATGTGAGGATGTTTACATTGTAGCCTTGTTTTCCCGAAACAGACCTCATGCTTTTTTTTTTAAAAATCTCAATCACCAATCACCAATACAATATATCCGATTCTCAGGCCATGTCAACAAAATTAATGGCGTCAATAACAATTCAATAATTTTAACAATGATTTAAATCCTTTTAAAATCATAGAGATTAATAGGTTCAGATAGACTAAACTTCAAACATTAAAAACATAATTTTAAAACTTCATAAAACAAAACGTAAATTGAGTAAAACGATAAGAACCAAAATTTATGACTACCCTATTTGTATAACTCTTCTTTTAGAGAAATAAAAAAATCTCAAGTAAAATATCTCGAAATGGAAATGTCTCTGACGTGATCGTACGTTTCTAAGTAGCATCTAGATTGGATCAGATTGAAAATTTACCGTCGTACTTTTGTGATGTAGATTTTTCGCCAGAGTAGATATTTCTGGGATCTTTTCAAGATTTAAAGAAGATTAGAGTGAGACGGGAGCCCTCTTGAATGATCTTTTGAATCAATAGAAAGGATAGGGCAAACTAATTGGCCAACAAGGGCATGATGCATCCAGACATAGACAGGATCTAGAAACTCTTATTTTCAAACCCCCTTTTTTTGTGAAATGTCATCATGATATCGGAGGAGGCCATTTGATTCTGCCCACTGAGTTAAAAGGCTTAACATGTTCTACAGAAAAAAAAGGGCTTGAAATTGATTGATTGCCGACTTGAAGCTTCGCTCTAATCTTGATCAGTATAATACAGTTTGTGTGTAAAATTTCAGGTTGCGTTTGCACTCTGCAGTATCTCTTTTTCATTCTATTTGCAAAATAAATTATTTGATCCACCAATTTCCCAGTTTTGCCTCCCACTTGAAATCTCGCCCCTAACTTCATTATCCATTTTTTCCCTCATTCTTACTTACCCTTTGTACGTATTTAACGCCCTGTGGATTTTCACCATCAAACCCAAACATGACATAAAGATGGCGAGAATTCTGGTTTCTTACGCACTTCAGGTTTGGGAATAAAATAATGGCAACATCAATAATTTTTTCTTACACTCATCATTAACGAAGGCCCAGTTAAGATGGGCGGCTCTCCAAAAACAAAAAATCATCAACAGTTTAACTGCTTATCCTTTTCCATGTGAACACGTAGACCACATTCCAGAAGCTGCGGTATTCCAAAATATAAAAATGTGAAAATCCATATAGACATGGATAAATAACACAACACCAATGTTACAACACAAAAACAACATGCATTTGTGATTTTAGTGTTTGAATTTCACATCCTAAAAGCGAAAGTTACAGGAGATTCAATGGGGTGCAAGAGCAGGTCTTTTGCTTTTGCCACATCAAAATGAGGTGATGAGATGCGAATTTGCACACACAAGGAAGTGTGAGTAATTTGGGGGAGATGAAGTGTGGAACCACTTGAGCAGGGCAAAGAAACCAACCTACTTTCGAGCCATATTCCTCAGTGCCTGTTTACTTTCCATCTGCAACTTTTGCTTCCCCATCGATGTTGTTGCTTAACCGAAAGGGAATGTGAAAAGGGAAGCAAAACACCCACCGTTGGTTATTTTGTTATTTAGGAATACAGAAACAAATTAACTCAACTTGGGCGAAATATTTATTACTTGACGGGCATCCATAACCACCAAAATTACCCTAAAAGTGGGTCTACTATTAGGGGGATATTCTATTAACGGATTAATTACAATACAAGCTTGAAGCATTGATTAGCTTTGCCTGATAACTAGTCATGGAAATTACATTCATTTTATTTTTATTTTTATTTTATATGCTCAACTACCACCGTACCAATTGGCAACCGCAGAATCTCCAGCTCAAGATCACATTCCCATAATTGGAGATTCTCTACTTTCCACCCAACTCTCATGTTATAAAAACATAATATATGCAGACCAAGTAATATGATCCTCATGTGCTGCATTAACTTACGAATCCGGAAATAGGCCCGTGGTAGTTGAATCAGTTACTTCAGGGTGGGTAATTTCGCCATGACTGGTCAATTAAAGCTGACTTTTCTATGCTCCACTATTTAACGGGAAATAAAGGGGCCAATTTGACAACATCCAGCCAAGTGCCATTCGAAGAGCCTCTTGTAATAAATTAAAAAAAATGCATTGATCCACTAATTTGGTAAAGTTCTTCAGACGGTGAGCAAAGTAGCCTGTATCGTATAAAACCCAACAAGAACTGTCCCATCGCTGTTTTAAGCTCGCTCACTATTTAGCAAGAATACCAGCAACCAGGAAATCTTTCAACCTCGGACAAGTAAATGAGAAAATTGGCTAAGGTATATGGAGACAACTTGAATCAACAGAGCAACAAATGGTTGCTTCCGTAGTAGCTAAGAATCTCGAGTTCCATAAAACATGGTCACCCTCTGAAGGCAAAGCACGTTCCTCGCAGTTACATACAAGAGAAAAAGCAGCAGCAAAAAAAAATAGCTTTTGACATAGTTTCAGCTCCATCCCACTGGTGGGGCTGCTTTATTTACTCATCGACAGCTATTCGAAAAGCTTCTTTCGAGTTTGATGCCTCGATCAAGATAAGAAAGCTTTTTGCTGTCAAAAAGTTCCAGTGCAGGAACTAATATCAAATCCAGAACAATTTCACCCGAGGAAGGCAAAAAAAAAACACATACACACATGCATGTTTCATCTGAACTGTCATAGATCATGAAAAGGGATACACAATAATAATTCTAGGAGTTTTCTCACAATAACTCAGAATACATGTCTTAAGCCCTCTCGGGGATAAAAATTCTTGACCAGATTAAGGGAACCGTCGAATATTCTTGATATCCACTATACTGATGATGCGAGCCCAACAATAGATTTATCCAATGATGCTTTGTTCTTGTCAAGAACCTGTACTAGGAGATTTGAAGTGTCGGAGGAATGCATTTGCATGTGATCCGCGTCAAACATGGGTCAAACAAAATGAAAAAAAGGTCACAGGCAAAGCATTTGAATTAAGGAAGTGGATTCTAAAAGTTCATGGCGTAATTCTGATTAATAGTGGATAGCAGTGATCTTTGTCATAGCTAGGCCAAGAGTCTCTATCCTCGCCATTCATGAATCTCTCATGACGGTTCCAAACTTCCGCATCATAGCTCTCGGTTACAGTGAATTGCAAGCCATACTCTCTGACAATCTCCAAAAACATGTCTAGGGAATCCCCTCTTCTAGGGCCCAAAAAAATTGCTTCAGCGGATCCTGTTTTTGATAGGAGGAGTTTGACAATTCGGGCAAGGTCCCTGTGGAAATCCTTGAAGAAAGTGCTGTCAAATGAAACATCAAAGTCATGAAAATAATAAAAGATAAGTAGAGATCATAAGAATATTATAAGGATCACAAAAAAGCAAGGGAAGGTGTGTATGCATGTGAACGTGCTCAAGCTTTACGTACTAGGTACAACAACCTTTCGTCAACTAGTGGATAAATTTAGATATCCAGACGTATCCAACTTTTACTTTGTCGCTAAAACGAAAAGGAGAAAAAGAAAAGTAATCCCATTTACCAACAATGCCAGGAATGCAAAAGTCTATTCATCACAAGAGAACATAACTTGCAGCCTTCAACCAGATAATCAAGAGATCTGGGACTCCATGACTGCCACCTCATTCTAAAATCATGTTCATGCATCAAATCTATCCAATGGAATAAGGATATATGCAATTACGGATAACATCAAATTTATCTAATATGACCAGTATGGGATGGCTGTTACTCAAACCACCACAGATATTTTCCCCATGGCACATGGAGAAAAGCGTCATAAGCATGAAGAACATGTCTAAGTCTGTCAGTTAACTCTATACTGAAGATAACCGTACCAATCACTTGCAACAATGATATCAAAAGTGTTGGCAATATCAAAAGTTTCTTCCTGATTCCAGTGAAGCATCAGAGGCTTCACTGTTGTATCTCCAAATGTTCCAGAATTAACCTCAATGTTGCGCTGAATATCTGATTGTAATGAAAGCTCAGTCAAAATTAAGAGGAAAATTGAGCCTTTATTGTTGTGTTAATCTTGTATGAGCATAAATATTCGGAAGAAAGATTGCACATAGCACCAAAACTTTATACTTCCATGTTCAGTACCAAATTAACAATGCAATAGCCAAAACTTTATGATTAAATTTCAAAAATAGATGCCATTTAAGCATATATGAATGAAAAATTAAAAAAAAAAAACAGGAACAGAAATTATGAACATTAATAGTTAATTGGGATAAGGAAGCATTGTAAATTAAGAACCATAACGAGCATTTGAATTTACTACATGCAACCCTCAACAGCCAAATTTTTGTACGCTTAGCAACCACGTTATTTCAGGCAGTTGATAGAATAGCTTTTAATTTATATATCTTTTTTTTTTTTTTTCAAGTTTTAAGCAGTTCTTTCCTCTGTCAAGAATAGCAAACTGAGGGTTGAGACAGAAAAGTATCCACTCTTGTACCATTACTATTGTTTAGCAATAGTTACACAAAAACATCACAAAGTTGCAGCTAAACTCAACTGAATTTGTTAAATTCTACTATCTCAGAAAAAATCAAAAGTTTCTCCAAAATTTTGTTACTGAAACTAAAAATTTTATCCATTCATGCCATGCCATTAGCAGAAACCAAATAACACTGTACAAGCATTTCTGAAATTAAATTCAGACAAGCCTTATACATAGGCGCACCAACTAGCAATGCTATAAAAGAGCACCCTCAAATTAAATTTTGAACATTGAGTCTCATGGACCTCCCTTCCTTTATGCAAATTATAAAAAAAAGGTTGGATACAACTGTAGTGGTCTGCTGATCCTTTATATCAACTTATCGCCACCACTTAAAAAATTTAGAGTCATCTTTTGAAGCATAACAAATTGAACAAGCAACAAAAGGGGAAAAAAATGAAAGGATACAGTTGACTACTTGAGGGTTTCCATCCGAGATCACAACCTCTAACGCCTCTGTAACAGCTGCAATAACAAACCCAGCTAAACCATAGCCAGACCCAAGCTCAATAACTTTTTTATGCCTGATAATATAAAAAGGTAATACAAAAATCATCAGGCACGCAGAAGAACATAGAAAAATAACAAAGTATGAGAAATGGAAGCAACGAAAACACCAAAGAATAGGATTAGTATGGAATTGAATTGTCAGGAAAGCTACACGGCATCATATTTTAAACCTGAAAAGATCTGCACGTGACAAACAATAGTAAGCAAGAACATCTTCTGATGGCCAGCTACCTGCAGAGGGAATGCCAAATTCATAGACAGAAAATCAGGAAATAAAATACCAAAAGCATATTGAGACAAGTGAGAGCTGATAATTTAATTTCTAAAAGCAACTACTGATCACTGTATATTTCTCCATAGACAACTTAAATCTGATTCATTAGCACTAAAGTGCACCATAAATAGTACTTGATAAAAGCAACCTATCTGTATTAACACTTCCTGAAAACATGATGATGAAAATTCAGGGCAAAATGGTGTCCTGCAAGACTGGCCATTGAAAGTTAAAATAGATATCTCCCTTTTTCTCTCCCCCTCTCGGTATTTTTTCTTTTTTATCTAGAAACAACAGTTGTCCTTAAGTTACACTTGACTCCTCCAAATAATAATAAAGGCCAACGACTGGTTTTGAAAATTTAATATCAGAAACTTACCCCACCTAATCGTTCAGGCTTCACATGATCACAAATGGTTTTATGAAAAAAAGTTCATTGATTCCCATGAACTAGACACAGACTTTGCCAGATAGCCATCTCAATCTGATAACTGGATAGGATTAAACAATAAATGCAACGAGCATGCATATATAAATTAATGACCAAAATAATATGTATCTTAGACCCCTTGGATAAAGCACTTGTGGCTTTATCATATTATACAACCATCTCGACGTAGAAGTCACGACAAATACAACTTAAAGAAGCAATATGGTGTCTTTGACCTTGAAATTCATGAAAAAAAAGAAGAAGGAAATATTAGAAATAAGATGGGTTTTAAAGCAATTTCAAAGGAGTACTTTAATTTGAGTGATGATTTTACTTTTGCGCTTACAGTGAAATTTGATGCAAGTATTTTCTGTCCCTGTAAAGTAGGGAGAGAGAATATTCCTTGAGTAAGATAATAGCAACTTACAAACAACTCCTGTATTGTCAATGTTGTATCTGTTGCAGATCTCAAAATCACTGAGCTGAGCTTGGTCGTCCACTCTTTGTCTGCATAAAATTGCTCATACAAAATGGACCGTTTTTCAAAGAATAAACAATTTAAAAATCAATGATTATGTTACCCAGGTCCTCTAAATTGCTAGTGGCCAGAATATTTCTACTTCACAAAAAAGGCATAAATTCACCAACCAGTATTTTTTAAGTTAAAAGTACAATTTTTTTGGGATATATTTATCTCACCATAAAATAGAATTACAGTTCCAAATATTTTTAAGGAACATAATAAACGATCAACCTATAAACTTCTAGAGTTCTAGGAGAAGGGAGTCATCATGACTGACTCAGTTACTTCACAAGTGGCCACATTAACTAAACACAACGTGATGTTGGAAAAAGTGAGTGTGGCAAATGAAATAAACTCACATCAAGAGTAGTTTCGGAGAGCTATGGATGGGTATTGTGTAACAAAGGCGGGCATCCCTGGAAGTGGACTCATCGCATTCATTAGTTTCACATTTGCCGAGTAGCCGAGAGGGAATTAAGTTGAAGCCATGAATGTTCCTTCTTGAAATGCGCTTGATGCCCATTTGAGTTTGATCATCTGCAAAGCGATGATCTGAATCAATTCGCAACCAAAAATCTCGCAATTTAAGGGGAGGCACAGCTGGTGACGGCCATGAACATCGCATCCTCAGGGGATAGAGAGTGAGAAGCTAAAGAGCGCAGACCTGGATTTGGAGGAGAAGCTCGAGGGAGAAGGGCCTGACGAAGAATCTTCCATCTCAGAGATGAAGCTTTCTCATTCGCACTGTTCTCCACCATCACTTACGTCTCACCGTCATCGTCTTTCTTCTGTGGACTGAGAAATCTCAACAACTTCTCTGTTTTGACTCGCCGGACGGAGCTGAGAGCGAACAGGTCTTGTGGGCGAACTGATCGCCCAGTCGAGCACATATGAATGGACACCAGTGGAGGGCCCAACGAAAACGGGCTATAGGAGCATGAAAGGAGCCCATTTTTCAGGAAAATTTCAGAGTAAAATATCTTCTTCTTCTTTTTTTCCCCAAAAAACGTGATAAGAAAGTGGTATAGCTTATGATTATGAGATTGGGAACTTTAATTTGGAATGAAGCTTTTAATAATTATTTTATCTTAATTTTCCAAAATTCCAAGGTTAGATCTAGTTTATCACCCGTGGGTCCGATCCAGGGAGGCCATTTTTATGTTGATGTCAGGTAGAATCATCTTTTGATTTTGGTCATTTTGATTCTTTTAGCTCGTGGGATATTTGTAGATCGGTTCTGAATTAATATGATGGGTTCCATGTTTCACGATGCATGTAGTTCTCCGAGAAATTGAAATATAGGATAGCGGAAGCGTTGGAGAAAGGGGCATATGGATTCGTTAACATTGCTTAATTACATGCACAACAACGTACCCCAGAGGCAAGATGTCGCAATTTTGTGGAACAGGGAAGCTGAAGAATCCAGTGTTTGTGACTCGTGTGGTAATTTTTGCCTTTCGCTTCCTGTCCTGTGCATTAGAATTCATGTGTGCGCCTGTTTGGTTTCAAACATGTTCTCTGCTCTGCTAAATCCCAATGAAAGGAGTTTAATTAATGAATAAGCAGAACCAAGCCTCAAGAGACTAATCGGCCTTTTACCGAAAATGGAACCATGCTCCCATTCGATGAATGAATCTACTTTAGAATAGGGTTCATAAGACGTCCAAGTGCAGATTCCTTGACCCCACCATCTCGTGACTCACCGTACCACCATCTGCCCAGAGATAATATAAACAAGTCTACAAGTCACGAACCACTCCCAACAAAAAAGGGAGCGCAATTTATGTTAATATAGACCTGTTGACGTTAATGGGGCAAAAAAAGGAGAGAGATAAAGCCTAAAGCATGTTTAGAAAAGTTTTGAAACCATAATTTAACCTTCAAAGGCTTCAAAAAATATAGATAAACATGTTTTAAAAGATATAGAATATCTTTTAACTTTTAAAATTATAATTTTTGTGAGTTACACAAACATTTTTAAATTTTTTAAAATAGCCTTTAACTCTTAAAATTATGATTTGGGGTGGAAACCATAGTTTTTCAAAAAATTATTCTTTCCAACTTTTTTAGAATCTATTTTTTAAAATAACTTTTATGAAAACCAAAACAGAAGTTATTCTCCAAAAGTTAATCTAAACATACCCCTTTTCACCCCCAAACCTTTGTTTGTCTTAGGGTACGTTTGGATTAGCTTTTGGAGAATGATTTCTTTTTGGATTAGCTTTTAGAGAATGACTTCTGTTTCGATTTTCATAAAAGTTATTTTAGCCAATAAATTTTTTTGAGTTACACAAACATTTTTAAATTTTTCAGAATAACTTTTAACTCTCAAAACCGTGATTTGGGGTGGAAACCATGGTTTCCCAAAAAACTATTTTTTCCAATTTTTTTTAGAAGCTATTCTCCCAAATTTATTCTCTAAAATAACTTTTATGGAAACCGAAACAGAAGTTATTTTCCAAAAGTTAATCTAAACATACCCCTTTTCACCCCCAAACCTTTGTGTGTGTTAGGGTACGTTTGGTTTAGCTTTTAAAGAATATCTTTTATTTCGGTTTTTGTAAAAATTATTTTAGATAATAAATTTTGAATAATAACTTTTAAAAAAGTTAAAAAGAATAATTTTTTAAGAAATTATAATTTTCACCCTCAAACCATAATTTTAAGAGTTACAAGCTATTTTAAAAAATTTGAAAATGTTTGTGTGACTTACATAATAAAATCATGGTTTTACAAATAAAACATTAGTTTATATTTTTTAATCATATTTATTTACTCTTTTTTGAACAGTTTTGAGGTTAAATCATGTTTTCAAAACTATGCTCTTATTGCTGTCATTGTCGGTGGCGTGGCACATTAATATTTAATAATAATAAACTGTCCCACAAGAGATGGGATCTGATTGGAGCTGCAATTATTTGATCACGTGATTGCAACGTCAATCGCCCATTCTACGGGAAGGGAAAGGCCTCTCGGACTGCTTTGTCTCCTTCTTCATCTGGTTTTCGAGTTCTTCGTCGTGATGGCCTCTACTGAAAGGTTCGACCTCCTCTCATGGCTCTGCATACATATTCATGTCCTACAACTCGAGGTACTTCCTCTCCATCTTGTTTTTTATTTGGCTGTGCAGCTCAGGAGCAGAGGTTGTGACCGTTGACGTGCACACGGCCAAGGCTCTGGCCCATGCCGGCCATATTTATCTTGATGTCAGGTACAATCCTCCCTGATTTCGGTAATTTTCTTAGAGAGAATGAAGGGGACGAACTAGATCGGAGTTTTTTTTTTCCATAATTATATTGATGGGTGTGTGTTTTCGCCGACAAAAGTGAACCTAACGGCTTGGGAAGAAGTGAACAGGACGGCGGAAGAGTTCGAGAAAGGGCATCCGGATGTGGATAAGATCATAAACATTCCTTACATGTTCAACACGCCAGAGGGTAATGGATTCTTGTGCTCTCTGTTTGGTTTGAGTTGAGTTGAGTTTAATGTGGTTACAATCAATTCTGGTGAATGGGCGCAACAGGGAGGGTGAAGAATGCAGAGTTTCTGAAGGAAGTTTCGGTTGCTTGCAACAAGGAAGATCACTTGCTCGTGGTAAGGTTTTTGCTAGATCAAATGTTAGAATGCTATTTGGATGTGTTGTGATGATGCACGACGCGCGCATGTGATTCAGGGATGCCAGGGTGGGGGCAGATCTGCTCAAGCAGCTAGGGATCTTCAGGCTGATGTAAGTGGATTCACTTTAGACTTGAGAATTTAGATTACATGTATTGATGGAGGCATAATCATAAGGTTGAGGAGTGAATAATAAAGGAAGAGGATGAAATGGCAGGGGTACAAGAATGTGAAGAACGTGGGAGGAGGTTATCTGGAGTGGGTCAAGAACCAGCTTCCTGTGAAAGCATCAGTGGCCGAGCCTGAGCTCATCTGATCAATACTTCTCTGCACTTAGCCATCTTCCTTCGTTACGCTGTGTGCTGCTATCAACTTGTTTATTGCCTTCGTCTTTTATGTATCTGCTGTTCTTTCTTAACTATTCGGCGTCACGCTTCCCAAATAATCGCATCAGTCAAGGGCCTTTGCCCCTCCCAGGCTGCTACCATTATTAATAATTATCGAATTTCTTAATACTTATTCTTTTTCTCTTTTTTCTTTTCCTGTATTGCATTGAATCATGCGTTAACTCTCTTTTCACCGTTAAATTCCATGCACGTGTCAATGGAATAATGGTTTAATATTATTTTGGATCAAGAGGCAAAAATAATTTGAAAGTTTTTTCAGAAGAACGTTGTTTACATTGAAATCGTGAATGGACATTTTGGACCCTGTCATTAACAAATCTGTTAAAGTTAATGAACTTTTCCGTTGAAAAGTTAAAAGTCAACATTAGGGTTTTTAATGGTAAAGTTCAAAATGTCTCATTTTAAAACTTCTGAATTCAAAATGCTCTATCAAAAACTTCCGTATGATCGAAGCTTTTTTAAAAAAACTTCCGAATTACTTTTATCCTTTAATCTTATGATATTTAGATAATTCATATTTGATTAGCTGGTCTTTACAGATGCCGGATCACCCCCACTCTACTGAAAATCGTTATTATATTCCCCATTCCCCCTAAAAGGCTAAAAAGGCATGTAAAAGGTTCAAATTATGTGAAAAAGTCTGCAAAAAATATCAAAATCTCAGATTAGTTTTATTTACTACACTTCGCTAGATTTTATTACGCTAGATGAGCGACTTTTTAGCTGGAATCATTGATTTGAGGCTTTCAACTCATTTTGAAGATGTTTAATAGAAAATTTTCATAAATTTTTTAATTTTATTTTTTCCCATAAATTCAATGACACGTGGGCACAAAAAAAGTCAATGACGCGATATTGCTGATATGGACTGTTGCGTAATTGACGTGAATCTTTTGTTTTCTTCCCACTATATATTAACATGACAAGAACCATTTTGATTCCACTCGCATAACGATTTTCTCCTTGGCCGTGAAAAAATGACATCCGTGTTATATAATTAATTCCAAATGAATACATTTGAGAGTTTTAATTCGAATAAAAGGCCTCAAGCTTGTCCAGATGATATACTGATTACTTAGCTACAAATAGTTGAGATCCACTGCTGAAAACAGATAAGCATATGATATAAAAGGTGGACTAATTTGGTTTGTTAATCCATGGAGATGAATATTATAAATTCAACACCATGCTCAAATAATAACTGTATTAAGTATCATTGTAAGATGTATCAGACTTATATTGGTGTACCATCAATTCCAATGCCAATTCATTTGTTTTTTTCAAATACAAAGTTATACCAGGTTAGTAGGGTTTTTTTTTTTTTTTTATCAACAGTATTTGAATTCCTGACAGACTTTGTCGGAAGAACCAAATTCCTTCCATTCTATTCAGCCATTGTTATCTGCCAATTCTAATTATTGTGAAATCACAGTAAAAACTGGTGACAGATAAGACACTATTCGAGAATGTCAAACTGCCGTGAACCACAAATCAGAAGGCAGAAACTCTTCACCAGTATTGAAAAGTAAGATATGATTAATATTGTAAAAGATCATTGAAAATGGTCGGTGGGCCCTTTTAAATGGCAACAACTTGATAATACAGACCCATAGGACAAGATTTAACCTGAGAATTGACACGTTAATTGAAACCGTCTTGTTTAGGTACCGAGTTTATTGGACCCCATCATGTTTGCCCATACCGGTTCATGACAGCGCAGCCAATTTATACGTGCTCAGTTTTTCTGGACAAAGCCTCAACCTTCTGCCTCTGCGAACCCCGAACGACCACATGCTCACATTAATGGCCAACATCTTTCTCTGCTTCATCAAACTGACCTTTAATACTTTTAGGCTAATTGTTCTTGTCTCATGCAAAGACCAAGCTCAAAGGTTTAGACGAGTGTGGGCTCTGAGATAGAATGCAGAAATGGTGGAAGCAAATATCGAAGGAAGATCCTTGACTGAAACCCCCTCTTGGGCAGTTGCAACTGTCATCACCCTATTGGTTACTACAAGTTTCTTGTCTCACGTCTCATTGAAGAAAATTGTAAAGGTAAACTAAGCCATCGTATTCTATGATTTCTGCCCCCTTTGAAACTATCCCATTCATGGCTTACTTTATTATTTCATCAATACCACAGTGGTTGGACAGAACCAAGAGAAAATCCCTGCTTGCCGCCATGGAAAAGATCAGAGAAGGTAGGAAACCTGTAGTTTTAACCCCTCATGAGTTTAATACATTAACGTTTTCCACCTTTCTAAACATGAGTCTGATGTTAATTTTGATTTCTAAGCAGAGCTTATGCTTTTTGGGTTGCTTTCATTGCTGATGGGTCATTGGATTGTTTATGTGGCAAAGATTTGCGTCAAGTCTTCAGTTTTAAGCAGCAAATTTTTCCCGTGTGTTGTGCAAGGCAATTCTCGAATCCGTTCAAATGTAGAGCATCATAATATGACAGTTTTCAAAGAGCATGTGAACTTTGGGCCGCATGATTATTGCCCTGAGGTAGTTTACCTATTACATCTAGTTCAGATTACAATTGCAATGCAACTAACTTATTGTTATAAACATTTTCTCATTGGTTTAAATCCAAAGCGCATATAAACTGAATAGTTCATGAACACGATTGTTTTGATTAAAACTCCCATAATTTGCTTTCCAGGGTCACGAGTCATTTGCTTCTTACGAAAGCCTCGAGCAGCTTCATCGTTTTATGTTTGTCCTGGGGATTACTCATGTTTCCTACAGTTTTGTTGCAATTGCCTTGGCCATGATTAAGGTTCAGGCATCTTCTGGCACTAATTTTGATCCTAAGAATTGGTGTATGGGCCCTGATTTTCTTAGTTGAGTTCATGCAGATATATAGCTGGAGATCATGGGAAAATGAAGCAAAGACAATGGTCATACAAAGTTTACAAGGTCCATAACCTCTGATCCCATAACTGCAACGAACCATTGCATTAACTGAAACATTCGTACTGATGATGTTCCATCTTTGTCAAACTGTCAAGGGTAGATCCTTCACAAGTTACTTCGAATGCAAGATTTAGACGGCTTACTACATTTATTGTTCACCAGACATCCCATCCTTGGAGCCAGCTCAAAGTTCTTGTTTGGCTGGTACTGAATATGCACTATTTTCTTGTCTTTTGTTCTCTTCATAGTTTAATTGATGTATTTTGATCTTGCATGCTAAGGAACATAAAAATTATGGAACAGAATCAGATATGTTATACAAAGTGGTATTCTTCTCCTCATTTAATGTTTCCTTGGTTGGCTCATAATACTCACGGACCTGAAATGCAGCTTTGTTTCAGCCGCCAATTCTGGAGTTCCATCAACCGAGCTGATTACATGGCGTTGCGCTTAGGTTTTGTTACTGTGGGTGCTTTCTGATCACTACAAAAGTGCTGTACATTTACCTTTTACTTCTGTTCGTGCTTACCATCTTTTGTTCATGTGAAAAGATACCAAGCTTGGCTATTATTTCTGTGTTTCTTTATCCTGATATTCTGTAGAATCATCAGCTTCCCCTGACATATGATTTCCACAACTACATTCTTCGAAGCATGGATGATGAGTTCCGTGACATTGTTGGTGTTAGGTACTGCTCCTTCTCTTACACTGGAATATATGGCTTTCACTGGGTTACTAATGTTAATTTTGTTGATGTAATTTTAAGTTTCATTACTTTTAACTCACCTGGATATAGATATGGTGATATACTATCTGCAGCTTACACAAATCAAATAATAACTCAGATTCTTTACCAGACTCCTCAGTTGATACTTTATGGGAGATAAAGCAAACCGATTGTCCTCCTTTTTTATTGTCAGAATCCACAGAAATTATTTAAAAAAATCTGGAAATTCTATGCCAAATGCATTATTTTAGGAAATTGCACACTTTTTTAAATGAACTGAAGGTTATTTTCCAGAAGTTCATTTCTACCTTTGTCCAGTGACGATTTGCAAATATGATTGTCTGAATACAAGTCATTGACCACCAAAGCTTATGTATGTGATGGTGGCGGTAAACTTGACTCTACCTCATTTGATTATCATACTGACTTTTGGTTCTGGAGGATTAATTTGATACCCTCGCCTTAACTTGTTTGCAGTGTGCCTCTTTGGATATATGCCATTTGTTGCATCTTCCTAGATTTTCATGGTGAGTCTCTGAGAGTATTATACTTGGTAAGCTTGATCATTTCTTTAGGACAAGTGTAATATGTATGATGCTAGTTTTTGTTTTTTCCTTCTATGATGCTAGTTTCATTCATCAATCATGGGTCTAATCGAAGTGTGAACGTTGTTATTATTATTCAGGAAGCCACTTCTACTTTTGGCTTTCCTTCATTCCAGCAATTGTGAGTTCTGATAACGTTTGCCGTCTCTTATTTACTGATCATTAACCAGAATTCATATCATGAGCCAAGATGCAAAGAATTTTCCTCATGTTAAAAAAAAAATAATAATTAATACTTTGTAATATTGATTTGCAATTTAGTTGATCCTGGTAATTGGTACTAAGCTGCATCGGGTGGTAGTAAAATTGGCTGTGGAGATAATGGACCGTGGCCCATATATGAAGCACTCTCAATTCAACCTACGAGATGAGCTCTTCTGGTTTGGGAAGCCCAGGCTTCTGCTGTGGTTAATACAGCTCATATCCTTCTTGGTCTGTCAGTACACTTTCATAATTACTGATAATTACTTCATACGTTTCTTTCATCTCTTTTAACTTTCTTTTGTATATAATCTTGCAGAATGCATTTGAAATGGCATCATTCATATGGTCTTTAGTAAGAAGCTACAATTGCTTTTATTTTCCTGTTTCCTTGATTAGCATATATACGTAAAAACACATCAAAACATCTCAAATATTAATTAACGTAGTTATAGTTGATCCATCGGTACTGTTTTGATGGCCTCGATTCTCGAAATGTATTGTTTTTTATTGCAGTGGGAAATTAGGGAACCTTCTTGTTTCATGGACAATCGTACCTTGGTTGCAATCCGCCTGTCATTTGGGTAAAAAAACATGTGATGATCTTAAACCTCAGGAATTGGCATTCACAAATGACAAATCCACTAAAAGCCATGTGATTAATTGCTAACACAGGGTCATCTCCCAGATTTGGTGCAGCTTCATAACGTTTCCTCTTTATGTTATCGTCACGCAGGTTCAGCTTCTTCTTCCCCTTCCTTTTCTTATTCACATTGTTGGACTATGTTCTTCATCACACACACACACACACACATGCAGATGGGGTCACGGTTCAAGAAGTCTGTGGTATCTGAGAATGTTAGAAAATCACTGTCAAAATGGCAGAGGAGAGTGAAGGGGAGACAAAGTCACTAGGCAGCAACAACATCAGTGACAACGTTGTCCGATCTGATGACGTGCCAGATGCTGAACTCAAATTACAGCGAGGAAGGAAGCTCCTCGGGAACTAAGGACTCTGCTTTCTCACATGATCTTGATGATTTCTCATATGCCCACAACAGAAGTGAAGCAATATTACCGCCTCAACAGAGTTATCATGAACACCATATACATTACGATTCTTCTCCTTCGCTGACTTGAGAATCTGAGATTCCTTCTCGTGCAGTCACGCTTTCTTGAGGAAGATTCAACAAAGGGGAAATCACAGAGAATATCACTATCTTTTGTTTCGTACACACTGATTAAAATTTTAAGGGATTGGTGCTTCTCTTCAATGGCAAAACTATGGAAACTTCTCTCATTCTCCCCCTCCCTTCCTATTTAATCTCCAGTCCCCCACTTATATATGTTCTGAACCGTTCAATGCATGATAAATTGAAACAACATATTATTATGTTATTCTTAATTATAAAAGAAGAAGAAGAAGAAGAAGCTATGATAGTAAAAACCAACATTAATAAGATGTGATATGGAAAGGCTAAACAGCACAAAAATATATAGAAAAGTTATGCAGTGAGGGGTCAATGTAGTCTGTAGAATGTAAGCTTTAGAGCATCAAAGTCATCCAACCCGCTCATCTTACAAGATCGTTCAAGGCAATATTACGAAATCAAAAAATCGGATTAATCAATTTCTAAGTATATAAACAAAACTCCAAAACAAAGATTTGTTTAACTTCAACCTCCATGAAATGATGATCAATTCCAGACACGAAGAGCCCATGGCATCCTATCTCAACAACTAAAAAAAACCATGCAAGGGGTGTTAAATAGTGTGAAAAGCGACAGAAGAAAGCTGGAGATGGTTATGTTTGGGAGCATGAGCATTAAGATAAAGCTGTCTTCCTCGTAGCAGAGATAGAAATAGAAGGGGATTTGCGGTTCGTTTTTCTCTTCTTGCGTAGAAATTGAAGTCCAGGTTCAAATTAGTTTGAAATCAATCAATTATTAAACGTGTACATTTTTGCACAAGATATTTTACCATACAATACATATTCATACTACAATTAAACGGGTACCTTAACATGTATTTGATGATTTAGCAAAAGAAGCGATAATTTCTCGATTCGGAAATTCTTTTTCCATAATTGAACGTTGATACAGGTGCATTTAATGTACATTTCTCAATTCCAATCCTTTGACCATCCGGAAGATACAGGACCCGTTTGGTTGAAGGAATTGAATTGGATGGGTTAGAATTGAATGGAACTGAAAATTTTTAAGTGGTGTCATGCTTGGTACATAATGAAATTGAAAATTGTTCAATGAAAAATTTTCTATTTGATGGGTTGAAAATGATAGTAAGACAAGTAGAAAAAGTATGCAAATGACTATATTACCCTTAATAAATATTTATTAATCAAATAGTCAAAACAGTGCATAAGTAAATATAAAAATTAAATAATGTGATTAAATTAACGAAATAATATTAGTATATTAAAATAATATATTATTAAATATTATAAAAACATAATAAATATTAATAATATTAGTATATTAAAATAAATAAATAATATATTATTAGATATTATGAAAAAAACTTAATGTAAATAACACGAGACAAATTACTGTAGATACAAAATGATTAAAAATAAAACAAAATAAACAATATAAATAGTTATATGATGATTGTATTTTATTAAGATATTGAATCAAATATATTATATTTTTATGTTTTTATATAACAACGATAATTAACAATAATAAAATAAAATTAAAAAACTACAATGAGTGATTCTAATAAGAAGAACCCAATCAAAAAAGTATATATGTCCATGCAGAAAAATCTTTGTAATAATAAGATCGAACAATATTTCAGGATACACTCTCTTACTTGCACTAAGTAAAAATTTAAATTTAGATTCTTTTTCTACAGTAACAAATTGAAATTTAGATTACAGATTCAAATATGATCTTTGCTTTCACAACATCAAATTAAAATTTGGATTCTAAATTCAGATTTAATGTATTAAATTGGAATTTACTTCTATCAAAATCAAATTCGTCAAATTCGAATTTGCTAGCTAAAATAAGCAAGTAAATTTGAATTTGATGCATTACATTCAAATTTGTTTTGTCAACATCAAATTTGCAGAACAAATTCGAATTTGAGGGTGAATCTTTATTCTACTAAATTTTCCAGTTTTTTATTATTTAAAGAATAAAGAGTTTATCTTTACACATTTTTGAAAAGATAACTACAATAGTATAACTATATACCATTTGTACTCCTAATTCCATTTTAAGGACGTTGGTTTCATTTGAAACTTTGGTTATACTTCCACAATTTCAAATTGAAATTTGGATTTCAAATTTAAATTCGAATTTAACCAAATTAAAATTTGGTTTCCAAATTGGAATTTGTATTTGCCGAACAATTAATCACAAACCAGCATGTCCCAATATAAAAACTTTGTTCTACCCTCTTTTACAAATGTTGAAACAGAGCAATCAAAAGTTGTAACACAACATAAATTTCCATGCTTTTCCACCATTTACTTTGCAAGATGGGTCACATATTCCTTGCACATGCCTTGAACTAAAAACATCATGGCACAAGCGAATTTAAATACACTGTTAAACAATAAGAAAAAAAAATCTCAATGGTCATCAATGGAGCCACACAAAGGAAGGAGAGAGAGAGAGATCAAACACAAATTTAACACAACAAGCAACAGTGTTACTTTAACCCCCACAACCCTTCTCCTTGATGCGAAAAATAGGCTTTGGGATACTGTTTGCGTATAAATGAATTTATATATTGTAACAATCACTTCAAGAAGTGGGAGATCAACCTCATCAGCACATTCTATATGCAAAAACAAAAATAAAACAAAATGTCTAGAGGAGCGCCAAACTTTTAGCTGGAGTTTAAGAGGCATAAACGTCTTTCACCAATTCCATCATTCGTTGGAAAACGTGTTGACATCATTTTTTGAGGGAAGCACGATTCCCACATTTAATGAAAAATTTGCCTTCTGTCGGAATTGCACTTTGATTCATTCGTATATGCCAAATGTGTTTAGAAGCTAGAATTGTGTCCATTTTCCTATTCTGAGCCCAAAATTCTGTCAAGCAAGCGGGCTCTAAGATTTCAAGTTTTCATCTATCCAAATTTAGACAGTCTGCATTTTAGTTATTTATTTTTGTTTTTAAAAGAAGGTGATAGGCGAAGAATTGCATGTTGAAAACTTGGGTTGGCGTTACTTAACGGCCCCGTCAGTAAGATAGAAGATTAGCCAGGTTAACTGGGAGCAACCCTCTCCAGCAAGCAAACCTCAGCTCTCTCTACTTCGTTTCAAAAAGCTTTCTGTCTATAAGGTGCGGACTCGCACTAGATCGTTGGCTCCTAAAATCTACTACGATGGTGCTCGAGGTAAATGCCTCTTTCCCTTCCTCTTGTTCGCAACGAACCCTAGCGAACCTATCTCTCAATCTATCAATTAGGGTTTTCTTATCGTTATTGGAGCACTTTTTCATTAGATTATTTTCTTCATAGGCGACAATGATTTGTATTGACAATTCCGAATGGATGCGCAACGGGGATTACGCACCTTCTCGATTTCAAGCTCAAGCAGATGCTGTCAATCTTATCTGCGGCGCTAAAACACAGGTGAAGTTGATCTTGAATGTTTATTCACGTTTACATTTCTTTCTTCTTGTTTTGGTTTCTGGGAACCTGTTGGACGAAAAGAAAACACGGTATTATTATAGGTGGCTTGAGATGATGCGACTTGTTCATTTCTTGTTGACGATCTTTCTTGTTATAAAATATGATTCGTCCTCTAAATTTTTCCTTCTCTAGATTGACACGTTTTAACTATATCTAAAATCTCATATTCTATGTGGATCATTCCTTCTTGACACAGGAACCCCTTCTTACAATCATAGTTGCACTTTTGAGATGCCTTTTCGGGGCTTATTTGAACTCTGAATTCTGATTAATATAATTACTGATTCACAGTCTAACCCAGAAAATACAGTTGGAGTTCTCACGATGGCGGGGAAGGGAGTTCGGGTTTTGGTGACTCCCACCAGTGATCTGGGCAAGATCTTAGCTTGCATGCATGGTCAGTTTATATTCACTGAATTTGTCAATTGAAGCTTATGCATTGTTTTAACTAAAGCAGTTGAATCTAGGATCTGATTCCCTTACTAAGGTGGTTTCAATGCTTCTTGTACCAAAAAATTGTAGCATTTACTTTTTAAATTTTGTTCCTTGCTGTAAGATTATATCTCTTTGTTTCTCAGTTGACAATGGTGCATATTGATTTTTTTCCACTTCAAATGGGATAAGCTTGGATGTTAGATTTGCCAGTGGAAATAATGCCGTTTCTTTCTGTTTGTTGGTTTTAAGCATATCGGACTCTATTTTGATTTTAGTAGCAGCTATGTCAGACCATTTGTTGAAGTGCGTGCTTATTTGTGGGGTTGAACTTTTGTGAAACTCATTTCTGTAAATGCTGAAGAAGAATTGCAGTAACTTTACAGCTCATGGAATGTTTTGCTCTGCTTAAACTCTTCTGTTGACATTGATTTTTTTTTTTAATCTCTTACTTGTAAATTAGGACTAGAAATAGGTGGGGAAATGAACCTAGCTGCTGGTATTCAAGTGGCACAATTGGCTCTCAAGCATCGGCAAAATAAGAAACAGCAGCAAAGAATTATCATTTTTGCTGGAAGGTATATTTCGCTATATTTTATACTTTTATTTTTAATCATATTTTCTGTAGCTAATTAGGTTTTTTCTCTAATGCTTCCCTCCATGACTTTTTAGTCCTGTCACTCATGAGAAGAAGATGCTGGAGACGATTGGGAAAAAACTAAAAAAGAACAGCGTAGCCCTTGACATTATCAATTTTGGTGAGGAAGATGAAGGCAAGACTGAAAAGCTGGGAGCACTTCTTGCAGCTGTTAATAATAACGATACAAGCCACATTGTCCATGTTCCCGCTGGTCCCAATGCTCTTTCTGATGTTCTTATAAGGTTTGTATTGAACATTAAATTATTTGTTTTTCTCTTTAGTTTTTGGTTTGTGATTTTGAATATTTGTGTTACATTGTTTTGTGGCAGTACACCTATTTTTACTGGGGATGGGGAAGGTGGAAGTGGTTTTGCTGCTGCAGCAGCTGCAGCCGCAGCTGGTGGTGTATCTGGTTTTGAGTTTGGCGTGGATCCAAACTTGGATCCTGAGCTAGCTCTTGCTTTAAGAGTTTCAATGGAAGAGGAGAGGGCCAGACAGGAGGCAGCTGCAAAAAAGGCTGCTGAGGATGCTGCCAAACAGGAGAATGGAGGTGATCAGCAAGCCAGTTCACAAGATGCAACAATGACTGAGCGGACCAGTGCTGCAACATCTGAAGCTGATAACAAGGCAAATGATTTGATGGTTGGTTTCTTTTGTCTTTTAGCCATGTGTGCCTATTATACGATTTCTATGCATGTAATTTTGTCAACATATTTAGTTCAAGGACTTCTGGGATGAGTTTCAAAATTCATGTTATTTTAAGTAATTTAATCAGGAAAAACACTTGGTTTGAAACCCTGAGGAGGATAATGAGCCAGGTGTAATATATTCCTGGACTAAGAAATGAGATGTTGACACTGGCTCTGGTTCACTGAGGTAACAAAATTTGAATTGTGCTGGTGTTGGCTGAAGTGTTGCATCATATTTGTTGTATGTGTTAACTGTAATCCTGTCCTTAACTGTGCTTCATGCTTTTGGGGAATCAGGAATTGTTGGAATCGCTTCCATTTACTACATACCAACTTCAATTTGAATTTGACATGCTAATGTGTATTTTTTCCTTTTCCCTTCCTGGTGGGTGGTGCTACAATATAATTGACTCTTTATTCTCACACCTAAGATTATCAATTTACGATCACGACTTTATACATCTCTTATGGTGACACTCTAGTTCCCCGTCTGTTTGCTCTGCTTTTGTGACATTATTAGTTTATGCAGCAATTGTTTTTCTCTGGCTCTTTTTTAAATTTATTTTTTCTATGCAATCTTATTTTCTGGGGTGATTGAAAATAATGCGAAGGAGAATAAATGGGAAGATCTATCTGCCCATTCTTAGTCGGCTTCTTTCAAAACAATTTTTCTCTTGCACTACAATTCAGCAACATTTTTCAGCCTTGTATTCTTAAGAGAGGCACTTCAAGTAGAGCAAAACATAGGGTGAAACGTTTGAGACTTATTAGTGCTGTTTAAAAGGGTTATTGAGCAATGGGATCTTAAATGTTAGTGGTTTGTTGTTTAATATATGTACTTAAACTTGAAAATTTTCTATAAATAGAATTGAACAGTGACATCTTAAAATGGAAACAGGATGATGAGAATGCTCTCCTGCAGCAAGCACTTGCAATGTCAATGGATGATCCTGCCAATAACAATGACCTAAGAGATACAGATATGTCAGAAACAACTGCAGAAGACCCTGATTTAGCCCTTGGTTAGTTTTTATGCTGTTCTGGAACTCTTCATTTATGCTTGAGTGACTTGCAACTCTGTCCTTTACTTCTGGTCTCTTAATTCATGAGAAGTTTATGTGGTTCCGTTACCTGGTTATAGTATTAATAATGAAATTGAGAGACATAAATCTTGAATTGGTGAGGAAAGTGAGAGGATATCTTGTGCTTGTCTATAGTAAAGATGGATGGAATAATTATTTTTAATTCGTTTTGGCTCTGAAGGTGAGTATTTAAGACCTCATGGATTGCTTAGTATGCATGTATCTATTTTCTCAGGTCCTCCCATTTGTTTTAGTATTGACCTTAGTTGAATGGTAGTGCTGTTACAATTCTCATCCGTGAGAAGCTGAGTGGGACCTGGACCTGGACATGGGATCTAATTGATTTTTGCATCTCGTCTTGGCTTATATTGCAACACTAAAAGATGCTAGTGGTTGTACTGCTTTTTTTACTGATTCTTGGCTATTTCTTGCATGTAGCCCTTAAATTGTCGGTAACAGACAATACAAAGGACTCAGCAAGCCAGTCAGACATGAGTAAATTGTTGGCTGATCAGTCCTTCGTATCTTCTATCCTTGCTTCGGTATGTTTGATATATCCTGTCCTTTTTTTGGGTTCTATTAAAAACTTTATTCCATATGTTCCAGACTAAGTAGTTATCCATTGCTGCTGCAGCTTCCTGGGGTTGATCCAAATGACCCTTCTGTCAAAGATCTGCTGGCCTCCATGCAAAGTCAGTCTGAGGTGAGTCTTTTTTTTTAAAAAAAATATTGGATCGGAATGGACTTTGGCAGAAAAGTTCACCAGAAGCATGCTTGAAATTGATCAGCCTGAATGAACTTGAAAACATTTACTGGTGGTTTAAAAATATATATGTGTGTGTTATATCATATTTTGATTTAAAGTGTATTTTGCCTGATGATATCCTAGGATGATGTATAGATTTTTTTTTATTTTAATAGCTTAAAAAGAAAGAAAGAAGGAAATAGACATATTGCCTGATTCCTTAATCATAATATGATCTATATATATATAATTTTTCTCGAGAAAATTAGACGTGTTGAGTTAGAAAAAATTGCTTGTAATGTTTTTAAGGAAAAATTTGATTGCAAATGTTTAAAAACTGTATCTAGGTTTTGTCCCGATGTTTTTGGTGGATTTTCATGTATATATGCTATAAACATGTAAGAGAGATGCAAAGGAAGCGTGCTGGTTTTAATAACTATCTATATCACACATTGCTAGCATTTTTTTGGTGTGTTGTCTGCATTGCTTTTGATCTCCTGACTGCTCTTTTAAATTTTGATAATCAGCCCCAGCAGAAGAATGAAGATAAGCCGCCAAACGAGGAGGAAAAGAAATAAAGTTGTGGATCTTATTGTCCATGTGATGCTTTATATTTTATTCCTTTGATAGACAAATCTGTTAGAATGTTGAATGGTGGTTCAAATAGGGCGCTCTTTGGAGCTGATGTTTGGTCTCATGATAAGTACTGGAAATGATTGTTAAGTCACGCCTTGCCGTTCGCCGAGCTTTGCAGCGTGGTCTCTTGGGAACTTTCGAACCAGTTATATGTATTTCAATGTCATCTTCAAATATATAGAGATCCTTCCGAAATTGATTTATATTATTTATTTTGGTTTATCTTGCCCGCCATTTTATGTAGGTAGATGCATCATTTAATTTTATGACCTTTTTTAATTCAAGTGCAAAACGTAGGGTGTACTTGTATGCCGCTGTATATAAGATTGTCAACTAATTTCTCATGCGGCTCCATTGGTGAAATTAAATGCGACTTTTTATGATCGATTAGGAAATAATTTTGTGATAAGATTTAAAAATGAAATTTAATTTTTAAATCTTAATATTTTAATGTTGTCACTAGGAACGGTTCACAATTCACATGCAAACTCGATTCGATTGTACCCGATCTTTGATCAAATATGACCCGTTATTAGACTTGGACATTCTGTTTTGTGGCCACTGAAATTTACATTAGTGAAATATGTTTTATATATAATGATGTGAAACACGCGTGATATAGTTTTTGTGGGTTGCCACTTGCCACAACAGTGCAGTTAGCTTTTCGGGCCATGTCGGTTTGTATGCCATTGTGTCGGTGGTGGCATTCTGTCAAGGCAATAATTATAAAAATAACCTTTTTGTCGTTTTTAATGACTTGGGAAAGTTCTACAGCA
Organism: Vachellia collinsii; assembly: GCA_006871305.1. Lineage (NCBI taxonomy): Eukaryota > Viridiplantae > Streptophyta > Magnoliopsida > Fabales > Fabaceae > Vachellia > Vachellia collinsii. The sequence continues at coordinate 25,769 of QFDD01001212.1, forward strand.
GACATATACGTGTTGCAACCCCCGTGGAAAAATAGGATTGCTAACTTTGTGAGAATCATCACTACAATAACAACACTATACATTAACACACGTGGAACCCAGGCATTAAAAAGCTTAGACATTAACAACATCGATATTTGGTTTAAGAGATTTGAACCCCAAGCTCACATGTAACTCAGCCTTTTATAATAATGGAAGAGAAGTGAATGATAATTAAATATAAAGGCTGGCTTAGCATCTTCTGCACGAATCCCTTCTCGTTTTCTCCTATTTTAGCCACTTTTATAAATCTATCTGATATTTCACTGTGGTGAAGCCACTTTATACACAGCTAGAAATTCCTGCTTGCAAGCCTCACCCTCCATATCTCATAACTTGCGCTACAGAACTTGGAAATAGCAAATAAGGACTTTCTGAAAAGTTTAGTTTCCAGTGCAAAATGTCTCTCTAACAATATAATATCATCTGATTCTTCAAGCACATCGGTATTCAAAGTTTTTCGTTTTTCTGTGGAAGAACTTCTAGATTAAGGATTTCACCACCATAATACAAAACCAACTTTTCAAAACATAAAGTATTCTAACAAATCCGATGCATAACATAACCGCCTGTAAATGACTATAACTCACATCAAACATCGTTGGTTTAATTTCTGACTCAAGTAGGCTCTAATTAAATTTTCCTTTACACTAAACCATTCAATTACTCAAATTTTATCAAACCATTCAAGTTATTTCCAATCAATTCCACGAATTCCAGAGCTCGTTTTGGGTTGCGTTCAAATGCCTATAGTCATCAATAGTGTCGTTAATCATGATTTAGATGACCACCACTCAAATCTTGATATCCTATATTTGTAGGATGTTAAATCTTCTATGCTGCCTTTTAACCCTGTTCATGAGAAGAGTTTGATAAAAAATTCACTTTAATTCTAAATACAAGATTTTAACTTATACTGTCTTTCAGATTTTAGAATCATTTCTTTAAAATATTTCAATTGATTATACATAATAAATGGATTTGTTTATTAAAGATAGTTTTAATACCCATGATTAGAGAGGATATTTTAAAAAACTTAACACACTTTTATTACAAATAACTAATAAAAAAGTTAGTGTTATGGGTACAACCACAGAAGGACAACAAGCAGAAACAGAAGGCCCAAAGCAGAAGGAAGGACAAGCCCAAGTGAGGAGGAGCACGCGAGTGAGGAGACGCCCCTGGAAGATACGGGAAATTGACAACTAGGAGAGAGTATAATAGTGCCAAAAACGGTTGAGGAGTGGTGTGGAAAATATGGATTCTGTTATTCCTTTCTGAATTGTATTCTCTCTCGTCTGTGTCTGCTTTTCTCTGCTATTCTGTTAAGCTTTTGATTCCCTCATCTTCTTTGCTGAATTGAATACATAATATGATCAGAACTTTGCTCCCTTAATACTATTGGATATTGTCTTGCTGTAGTACATCGAGAGATTTGAGATTTTGCAGGTCATACTATTTGGTGCTTTCATTGAGAGGGAGATTTTCATGGCGGAAAACACGAGACTCAAGGACCTCCAAGCAGATATGAAGCGCACCCAGGAATTTGTGGACCAAACGAAGGTCCGTCTGGAGGGACATGATGCCCGTTTCACGCAGTTGGAGCACATATTGGATTCAATGGCTAAATCCTTAGACAACATGAGTAGACGTCTGGACCAGCTGCAGCCGTCACACCACGAGGGCCCCATCCCAACGGCCCCACCAGTTTCATTTACGGCAAACACCTTTAAGCCTGTGAAGTTGGATTTTCCGCGTTTTGACGGGACCGATGCTCTTAATTGGATCTTTAAGGCTGACCAATACTTCCAATACTACGATATCCAGGACCCACAACGACTAGTTGTTGCTTCCGTTCACTTCGATGGCGACATATTACCTTGGTTTCAGATGCTTCAGCGTGCTGGGAGAGTTCCAACCTGGTTCGCATTGACGAAGGCGATCGAGGCACAATTTGGACCTTCTCAGTTTGACTGTGCACGATCTCAACTTTTTAAACTCACTCAACAGGGGGTCGGCGGTTCACTACCAGAATATAACACTAAGTTTTTAGCTCTGGCAAACAGAGCAGAGGACATCACTGAAGGGGCTCTATTAGACTGCTACATTGGAGGTCTCGTGCCCACACTGAAACGCGATGTGATAGTCCAACGGCCCTCTACTGTTCTCAGTGCGATGACACTTGCTCGTCTCTTCGCTGATGTGAGTTCATTGGACACCCGTCCGGCTCCGACTGCGTCGACCGCAACAGCGGATGTTTTTATCAAATCCAAAACTCCATCTACTTCAGGCTCTAAGGCGATTGTTCCATATACAGGGACCAACAACAATACGTCCACTGCGAGTTCGGGAGGGAAATCTAATCTTCCTCCTCTTTTGCCTAAGCCTTCTACGACGCCGATTAAGAAGATTACACCTGCAGAGATGCAAATTCGGCGAGATAAAGGTCTATGTTATTGGTGTGATGCTAAGTTCTCACCCAGTCACCGATGTTCTAATAAGCAGTTGATGATGCTCATTGGCGAGGATGAAAAGGTTGAAACACCGATATTGGAAGAGACCGAGCCGACCCCTGAGGCTACTCTTCACCATCTCTCTCTCCATGCGCTGCGTGGAACTCAAGGGGCAGCTACCAGTCGTTTGAATGGAGAAATACAGGGCACCAAGGTGCAAATACTCTTGGACGGGGGTAGTTCGGACAATTTCATACACCCTCGCATTGTTGACCACCTACGATTGGCCACGGAATTCACCCAGCATGTACGAGTTTTAGGGGGCACAGGTCGTATACTCCAGAGCAATAAACTAGTGCGGGATGTTCCCATTCAGATTTGTGGGTACACGCTGCTGTTGACTCTCTTTGTTCTCCCGGTGGCAGCAGTGGATGTGGTTATCGGTGCTGATTGGTTGGAGACTCTCGGTCCTCATATGGCTGACTATAGTTCTTCAACAGTGAAGTTTCTCAAGGATGGGGAATTTGTCACTTTTAAAGGATATCGAGGTTCTTCTTTACTTCCTGCACAATGTCATCATCTGATTCGGCTCAACACCACCGATGCTATCGCTGAATTTTTTATGCTGGATTGCACTTCTGAGCCTGAGCCTGAGCAGTCAGAGGACATTTCTGCAGATCTACAGCCCCTTTTACAGTCATATGCCACCGTCTTCGAGACCCCACATGAATTACCGCCTGCCCGTGGTTATGAACACCATATTGAGCTGCAACCAGGCACGGCACCAGTGAAGGTTAGGCCCTATCGATACCCCGTCAGCCAGAAGAATGAGATCGAACAGATCGTCTCTGAGTTATTGCGTGATGGGTTCATTCAACCAAGTTCGAGCCCTTTCTCAGCTCCAGTAATCCTGGTAAAGAAAAAAGACGGTACGTGGCGCTTTTGCGTCGATTACAGGGCTTTGAATGCCGTTACGGTGAAAGATGCATTTCCGATGCCTACGGTGGATGAGCTCCTTGATGAACTACATGGCTCCACCTTCTATTCCAAATTGGACCTTCGTTCTGGCTACCATCAAATCTTGATGCGTGAGTCGGATCGTGCGAAAACTGCTTTTCGGACACACCATGGCCTATATGAATGGTTGGTTATGCCATTTGGCCTTACTAATGCTCCGGCCACGTTTCAAGCCCTCATGAACTCTATATTCCAACCATTCCTGCGACAATTTGTGCTCATCTTTTTTGATGATATACTCATTTACAGTGAAACATGGGGGGCCCACATGACTCATGTTGCCATGGTTCTAGAGAAACTAGCTCAACACAAGCTATTTGCTAAAAGGACGAAGTGCTCATTTGGGAGGGAGCGCATTGAATATTTGGGTCATATTGTGTCCCACAAGGGGGTGGAGGTTGATAGCTCGAAGACCCAGGTGATACAAGAGTGGCCCCAGCCACAGAACGTCCGCCAGTTACGAGGTTTCTTGGGCCTATCTGGGTACTATAGGCGCTTTATTCATAGATTCGCTCATATAGCGCATCCTCTCACTGATCTGTTGAAGAAGGATGCTTTCCAATGGTCCACTGAGGCTGACACTGCTTTTACCACATTAAAACGGGCTCTGGTTGAAGCGCCGGTTCTTGCCTTACCAGATTTCACTAAGCCCTTTGTCCTTGAGACAGATGCCTCTGGGGTGGGTATTGGTGCAATTTTAAGTCAAGACAACCACCCCATCGCCTTCTTTTCTAAGAAGCTTTCACCACGCTTACAGTCACAATCAGTTTATATCCGGGAGCTTTATGCCATTACTGAAGCTGTTTCAAAGTTCCGACACTATCTTTTGGGTCATCAGTTTGTCATACGAACTGATCACAGTAGTTTGAAGCATTTAACAAACCAAACCATTCAAACCCCGGAGCAAGAAGCTTGTTTGCATAAACTCTTGGGGTATCGCTTTACCATTGAGTACAAACCGGGCTGTACCAATCAAGCTGCTGATGCCCTCTCCCGAGTATCCTGTTTTGCTTTTTCTCAATTGACTGATACTTTCTTGGATTGGGTCTACGAGCGTGTCCGTTCTTCCCCATGGATTCAACAGGCCAAAGTTGATCTGTCAGTGTCCCCAAAATCCCACTATCAGATCAAGCATTCTGATTTATACTGGAAGGACCGTTTAGTCCTGCCCCCTGATGACCCCGAACTCCATCATCGCATTTTACAGGAATTTCATTCCTCGGTCATTGGTGGCCATGCTGGGTTTCTCCGCACGTTCCATCGCATTGCTCGATTGTTCTTTTGGGAGCGGATGCGACACACCATTCGATCTTTCATTAAATGTTGCTTGATCTGTCAGCAAGCAAAGATCTCACAGCTTCATCCTGCTGGTTTGTTGACCCCTTTGCCTATTCCTAATCAGATATGGGAGGATATCGCCATGGATTTCATTACGGGACTACCGTCAGTTCGTGGTTATTCGGTGATTATGGTCGTCATCGATCGCTTGTCCAAGTATGGCCATTTCTTGCCTTTATCTACGCATTTTTCTAGTGCGACGGTTGCCGATTGTTTCTTTCAGAATGTGGTCAAACTTCATGGGGTCCCACGGACTATAGTTTCAGATCGGGACAAGGTCTTCACGAGTGCATTCTGGCGACATCTGATGAAGCTCCAAGGCACTCAACTGTGCCTTAGTTCGGCTTATCATCCACAGTCAGATGGGCAATCAGAGGCTCTCAACAAATGTCTGGAGATGTACTTACGTTGTTTTGTCCATGACTATCCACGGAAATGGATGATGTTGCTTCCCTGGGCCGAATTCTGGTACAATACTTCCTTCCATACGGCTATTGGTATGGTGCCTTTTAAAGTAGTGTACGGCCGGGATCCTCCACCTCTGTTACGGCACTCCTCCCTCGAAGACACGCCTTTTGATGTTCACACCCAGCTGGTCCAAAGGGATGAACTTTTACAGATCCTCAAAGATAATCTTGTCAAAGCTCAGGAACGGATGAAGCGTTTTGCGGATCGCAAACGCACAGATATCGAATTTCAAGTGGGTGATTGGGTTCTCGTCAAGCTACAACCATATCGCCAACACTCTGTCGAGCTTCGCAAATTCCAGAAACTAGCTCTCCAGTACTTTGGTCCA
>QFDD01001213.1:0-27738 GCA_006871305.1 Vachellia collinsii
TATGTATGGTGTTACTAGTTTCTCTTTCTGAGAATGTTGTACTGAATTCGTCAACAGATACATTATGTGGTCATACAGTCTGTAACGGATCTTGAAAGTCAAATTATAGGTCCCAGATTGATTAACTACAATGGGGTTCCAATTACCAGACGTGACCAATGGATGACCAATAACTACTTGCAATAGTGAATGTAACATCAAAATGAAAGTTAATCAAAAGCAGGCTGCGAGCTTACAATAATTTGAGAAATAATATAGGGTTGACCCAGGGGCTTCAGGAGAAGGAGAAATAAACCAGTGAAGATGGACATGAGTGAAAGCTGGAGCAAAATACGACGAACAGAGAAGTTAAGTGGGTCATCTCCCATAAAGAAACCCTTGGAGTTGAGAAGATTGAAGGCATGGCAAATGAATGAATCTTCAAACTTGACCTTAGCCTGCGTTGTCGCTTGAATTGCATTATGAACAAACTTTTCTCGTCCTCCCACGGAGGGAGGAATCGCGTGAGACCCATTAAAAAGCATTTGGATGAGGAGAAGAGCGAGAAGCAGAGGAATAGAGGAACCGTTAGAGAACTCATTGGGGGCGAGAATACAGAAATCACGTATGGATGAGAGGGAGAGAGAAACAGAGCAACAAGTAATTGCTCCTTTTACGATCTGATTGCATAAAAATGAAAATAAGTCAAATGGTAAAATGATAGACAGGTGTACGTATTTAGTTAATTCCAAAATAAATAGATTTCTTTTTGGATAAACATGTGAACTAATGTTAATTGTTCAACACCCAGAAGGACGGAAGGTGTAAGGATAAATCTTACAACTTCGATATATTAAATTATTTCTTTAAAGAAAAGAAATCCTGGTAACCATTTATTATATGAAAATAGGTGCCTTTTTCTCTCCAGCAAAAAAGGTGCTATTCTATTCATGCAATAACGTTTGATATCCAAGTTCACACTTCACACGGTGTGCCACAAACAAATGGCATTTTATCATTATCGATTTCTCGGTTAGAAAATATCAACGAAAAAGGAAGAAGGTTGCTCCACTTGAAACTTCGCCATGAGCATGTTTTGTGCCCCGTTGATGCTTCCGCCGGCTGAGTTGACCGCTACATGCCGCTGCTGCGCCAGAGAACACGAAACCGAAGGTGTCCCCCACCAAGGTTGCCGGATCCTCTCCAGGAACAATCAAAGGACGCAACGGTTTCTTGAAGATTCCAACGGAATCAACGATACCAGCTTCTTTCAGGCCTAAGACATCCTCACCAGTGGAGGGTGTTGACGGAGATTGCTTGGGAATTGGGTAAGGCATGCTCCTCAATGATCAATTCCCAGAAGATGGTGGTGCAGTATCCAACGGTTCTGCGCCATTTCTTATCAGACAACTTGCCGCCTCCGCCAGAGGGAGCGGAGGAGGAGGAGCGTACGCGTACTTTCAGGTCGGGGAAATTGAGATTCTGCGAAAAGAAGCAAAAATCGTCCGAGGTGCGGGATGCACCTTTTAACAGGGATTATGTGAGAGAACCATCCGAGAGGGAGGATAACGCCAAAAGAAAACGAACGAACAAGAATGCTCCTCAAGAAGCTGTGTTTTACTACAAGGGTCTCCACGAATCATGGGATCGTTCATTCGAGGAATGTTCGAGGAAAGAGCGGTAACGAAGCTTAAGAAGCGGCGCGGGAGAGTAGAAATGGAAAAACAATGATTTCAAGGGCAAAATAGGAAAATCAACACGTAGCACCGCGCGGGAGATTTGTATTAGCGGTGGCGCGGGTGATCGATTGCCAGTGAACGCCGTGGATGATGGTGGAAACGTTGAGGAAGTAAGATTTTTTTCCCACAACGTGGAAGTAAGAACTTGCGTATCCAAAAGGGTCAATTATGGAATTAGAATAGCTAAACGGCCATTATGATACAGGCGGCTTCTTAAAACCTTTGTAATTTGGTTCCTGACGTGTACAAAAAGACCCTTTATGAACTACTTCAATTGATTCAATTGATAAAGAATTAATTCAAAGTTTATAAATTTTAATTTTAAATCCTGTTGGTTGTATGAGAACCTTAATAATGTGCAATCTATAGATACTTTTATAAGTATTTTTTAAACGATCAGACATATCTTAATTTTAATGAGCCCCGTCTCTACATCACTTAGGTTTTATTGAAAAAAAAAACAACAGAGAGCTCCCTCCAGGTTCTCATGGGAGGTTTGTTTCCAGTGGATCGTGGAGCTACCATCCCATTTGACATGCTTAATAAACATCAATGTTGTAATCCAAAGAGTCATTGACATACTGTATTAGTTTGCCGAACTCAATTGAATTGTAGTAATTAAATGGGCCACCATCTATAAGTAGTGCATCCTGTCGTAGATTTAATATGAGAGAGGGCACCAATGGAAAGCCATGCATGTCGATAGGAGAGTTGGCCTGTTAATGAACTGAAGACCTGAGAGCTGGCCACTTGGCGTGCAGACGGCACTCTATACCAACACGTATATACGAGACTCGGAGACAGCTGCAGGAGATTTAATTAGTCAGATGATTTTGGATAGACATGTTCTCTTTTAAAAAAAAGAAAACAAATTGCCTCGCATGCTCTTTCAAGCCTGTTTAAGCTTCAGCAAAGATCTTGAGTTGCCAACATAAATTCAAATCACCGATTGAGGATTTGGGTCACACACAAAAACTAGAAAATATCTATACTTCACTCAAATTTTTAATTTAGTACTTTGGTATTTTTTTTTCTTTTAATTAAACATTTAATTTTACTTTGTCAACAATATTAACTCTTATATGGAGGCTAATGATACCAGTAGATTAAAGTTATTAGGTTAATTGTATTAAGAAAGTAAAATTAAGAGATTTAATTAAAGGAAAATATTACCCATGTTCTAATATTAAAATTGAGAAAAAGTATTAAGTACTTTAACTGTAGTTTTCCACACCAACAGCACAACAATGCGCATTGCCGGAGTCTCGGAGAGGGCACAGAGAGAGAGAGAGAGAGAGTTCTCTCCGGTCTCCATGCAATGCGAAAAAGCCTCTCCCGCGGCTTACAGAAACATATTCCCAAAAATACTCTCATTTATAAGGGTGGACCAGAACCCGCCACGTCATTGTAAGAAAAAAGTACATAAGTGTGTATATATATATTTAACTATATGCAAAATATGGTGAAAATTGGATATGGTAGTCAAGTAGCTTTTTTAAGTTTTGACGATGAATTCAGTGATGAAAAATGTTTCGAGAAATAGTAAGTGATGTAGGAGGTGGCGGCGGCAGGAGGGGAGGAAGGATGATGGAGAAGCGTGCGAAACACGACAATGTCTCAATCCGACTGGTACGGCCGAACACTTATTTGCCCATTCTTCGAATCCGCCCTCTTCCCTTCGCTATTCTTTCCTATTCCCAGGTCCCACCGCTCTTGTTTTCTTCTCCTTTCTTCAATCCTGACCCCTTCCTTCCTATAGCTCTCCATCTCTGACCCACCCTCCTTCCCCATCTCCTTTAAGAACATCATTATCAGGTAATTTAATCGTCATCATCATCATCTAATCACAACATCTGTGATTGCATTGCATGCTGTGTTTTGTGTTTTCATCAGCTTACTGGCCACAACTAGTTGTATAACCAACACTGCTGGAATTTCCTGTCAAAATTCCCCATTCTTTCTTTCCGATGAGCAAGAACTAGAACAAGAACAAGAACGCTGTAGACAGTCGCAAACAAGATTACATTGAGGCTCTCTACCCCACAGAGACGCCTCAAAACAATTAAAAAATTGAACAACCGCTGTGTGTCTGTGCAAACATACAACATTTATGCAAAAATATACAGCTACTGGTATATGTCAACCCTGTGGGAAATATACAACAATTTAACGGAGACCTAACTAAAATAAAGCAATCAATGGAATCAACCTCCTCCTCCTCCTTTTTCTTCCTTCAGTCAAATGAAAACCTAACTGAGCCTTCCACCACTATGCTGACCATTTCAAAACAGAAAAAAGGGAAGCCACCTTCTTCAGCACAGTAGAGACTCAAAAAACATGTCATCCTTCGGCTCCTCCTTGGCTCTCGAAGAAAACCCATTATCAGATTGTGCTTGCTGCTGGTTGTTGTTGTTGTTATGATTCATGAAAGACCCCGTTGGATTCCCAAACCCTGAAAACCCGAAGCTTCCTGGACCCTGAAGCATCCCTAGGGCCATGGATGATGGTTGACCTTCTGCTGCTGCCCTAAAATTCTGAAGAGAGTTGTTCATTGAATTGTTAGGGTTGTGTGTGATGGCCGATGGCCTTATGGCTGGGGCCATTGCACCGTTGGTGTTTGTAGAATTGCTCAAGAGAGGCCTGTTCACAGAATGGCCGCCACTCCCTCTGGCCGCAGGGACATCATGGTTATGCTTCCCCTCGTACGTTGTGATCACTGCCCTTAGGTCGTGTGAGGCTCTCTCTACGTGCTTCCTCACCGGACATCCTGGGTGTGTGCATTTGTAGTAACTCCTATAATTCACCAATTAGACTCGACGATCAGAGACAGGATTTTCCACACGTGAGGGAAACAGAGCTTGTCCGCCAAGACAAGTGAATGATAAAAAGGTGCATTCAAATATGGTACCCGGTGCCCACTATATAGCTATCACGGAGATTAAGATTGTGTACTATTACTATAAGCATTTGAATGAGCTTATCGAATCACTATTTTTGATCGGACTTAAAGTAGAACAAATTCCAAACAGTTATATTTTTTTGCTTTCTTGTAAGGAATACCAAAAAGTGAAGCTTTTTAATTTACCTTGGATTTGGATTTCCCTTCACTACCTTTTGCCCGTATTTTCTCCATCTGTATCCATCATCTAGAATATCTATGTCACTGGTTGTCTGGACTACAACTCTGGGTTCTCTTACTGTTCTACTTCCGGCTGCCGATATACCCTCAGTTTCACCTTCCATTTTCCTGCAAAACTAATCTCGTAAGGGAGTGAATTATCTGACAAAACAATTTAATCTGGCTAGGCAGGTCACAATGTAATTATATATTAATATGATCAAAACTTACCATCTTTTGGCATCAGATTCGTCTTCATCGAACTCATCTCCTCCTGATCTGGTCCTCTGGGAAGTCTGCTCAAAATCATCATCCCCCATCGATATCGATGAGTTATCTGGTGTTGCAGCTGAATCCATTTGTCCATTACCGTGGCTGGCAAATGACTGATCTGGGATTTCAGCTGTCACAGGATTTGAGGCAGGTATTGAGAGAGAAGATGCATTAGATGAGTTTCTCCTAGTTGCCTGGGGCTTGGGGTGGTTATGAGTTCCCTTGTAAACTATCTCAGTGATTTGCCCATCCAGAGCCCTCTCAACCTTCTTCTTTGTTGGGCAATTGGGGTATGTGCATTTGTAGTAGCTTCTAGGATTCTCACTTCCTTTCACCTGCTTCTGCCCATATTTTCTCCAGTTGTACCCATCATCTGATCTTCTGCTTAAGGTCTGAGGCTGTGGATGGTAATTGCCATGATCCGATTGAAACCCACTGTTATGGTTTGCTTGGGCATTACTAATAACCATCTCAGTGGAATAGCTCTGTGTAGAAGCGTTCTCCGCTTTCGCCAAATTCTTTCCTGAAGAGAAGTTATCTTGCTTCGGGGCGTCTTGAAAACTCCATGCCTGTTGCTGCAGATAAAAGGTTATGAGAACAAGGATTATTATAAAAAAAAAAATAAAACACAGATGAGCATCTGCATCGAAATAAAATCACATACAGTTTGATTAGAGGCGGCTGAAGTTTGAAACGTTGTGGTAGATGGAACAGGAGGTCTGGGTTGGGGTTGAAACGAGAAACTAGAGAAGTTCTTGTCTTCTTCTTTGATGTTTTGCTGGTTTTGCCCAGAACTGCTCTTCCAATTGAAGGTTTGAGCAGAGAAAGCTCCAGTTGTCGGAGATGGCAAAATCTGAATTTAAAAAAAAAAACAAAAGACAGAAATACACAGCGTCAATTCAACCATCTGGTGAAACTGCCAGATGAAGAAAAAAGGAAAAATCACAAAACAATCCATAACACAAACTTGGATAACAGATGCTGCAAAATCACCAAAAACAGAAAATTCTACAACAGGGACTGACATAATTAGATTTCCATGTTTTGATCAAGCCTCTTGTTTCAAAATCTAATACATAATTATGGGAGATCATTCAAATAAACATAAGAAATGGAATCAGAAAGTCAACCGAGGTCGCTATAAAACCTTCGGATATATCTGTTTTAATTTCTCAGCAGGGCTAATATTCTGAGCAAAGAAACAGTCAACAGTACCAAAGAAAGAGCGTAAAACTTACGTTATAAGCATTAAGGAGAACAGGCGAGTCGAGAAGCTCTGCCGGGCTCAACCCAGCAGGGATGGCGAAGTAAGAAGAGGGAGAAATGGCAGGAGGAGAGAGGGGCAGGGAAGGAGGAGGGGTTGACTTGAATTTGGGCACACCCGACCCAGTTCTCTCCGCTATACGATCCGACAATCCGCGGGGTTTATCGGCGGCTGAGGAGGGGGGATTATCGGCTGCGACGGGAGAAGCGAGAAGTTCAGAGAAAGAAGTCATGAATGGATGCGTAGAGAAAGTGAAGGCGGGGTGGGAGTTAGCAGAAGTGTCCAGGCTTCCCGAAGACGATGCCATTAGAGAGAGATAGAGAGAGGGGGAGTTGAAGTGGAGAGGTTGAAGAGGAAAAGTTTCAGAAGAGAAAGAGAAGAAAGTTTAATATGAAGGGGGGGGGTGAAGAAGATGGTCACGTATGGCGCAAGGCTTTGATTTCTATTGGGAAGGAGGCACTTTCTGGGAAGGAAGCGGGGAGGGGGGGATGGTCTGACCGTGGAAAATGTGCCACGCTGGACAATGTTTGGATTATAATAAAGCCAGTCAAAGCTCGTGGGTTTGACTGGGTGGGGGGTGGTGGCTGGCTGAGGGCAACAAAGGCAGAGAGATGAGATGCCTAAAAAAAAATAAAAATCTGCGCTTTTTTCTTGTTAGGGTCATGTCAGGCTTCCCAAATCCTGAAACTGTAGCCTCAGGCCTCAGCTCACGAGAAGATGCCATGTTTCATGTTGTGACTGCTGCTGTGTGTGCAGGGCGGTTTCCACAGTTGTTCGGAGCCGTTTAGGACCATGTCGGTAGCTACAGATGCATGCCCTCGTTTTCAGGTGTAAAAAGTAATATCCTAGTTGTTAAAGGTTATGCAATAAATACATTAGCAGTAAAAAGATGGGTTAAATTTAATTATCTTATTTGATTTCTCTAAAATGGGTGGGCGACGAGATTCCATGTGAATGGGGAAAGGGGTGAATATGTTTCGGCAGATTGCATTGCATCGTTGTCTAGGCAGGAATTGTGGGGGCAGGGGGGTGGGATAGGAACAGAAACAAACACAAGTTTCGACAAGAGAGAAAGTTGGGAAAAGGTAAGATCATCCTTTTTTGCTTAGAGAATGAGACAAGGAAGAGAAAATATCCAGATGCAAGCAGCGCTTAGAAATGGAGGCGAGAACATGGGGGGGCTTATCATGGTACGAAGTGTTAAGGACCACAGAAACAAGAAGGATACTACCCTCTCACAGTATGTCAGGGTATAGTATATAAGGTGTCGGGGATGTGTACGTTCTGTATAAGAGAGAAAAAATAATAAATATATTAATTAAATAACTTTATTAACATTCATTAAAAAAGGTAACCGGATATTATGTTAAGAATAAGGGTGATGCAACAGTAAATTAACACCTACTCGCTCACTCTTGGCTTTCATGCTTGTTTGGACATAACACACATGTTTACAAAATAAATAAAATGTAAATTATTGAAATTAGATACGAACAATTCAACTACTCCTTGCAACGGTGTGCCCCATAATTGATAATTCCGAGTTGCTTCTCTCTAATCCACACGCACACTATTCAGTGTGTTTGGCCTCCCTGTGTGCCCTGCGATCGCTTTTCCCCTTTGCCCTTTTTGTGATTCTTCTATATTCCCTTTTTTAAAAAAATAATAATAATAAGTTGTCAAATAAATTAATTCCAGAAGCAACCCACTTCCCGAGACCCATCTTTATCCATAGAAGAAAAAAATTCCAAAAAGAAAAAAAAATGAGGAGCTTGGTTTTCGTCACCCCAAACGTACCTCCTACGGAAGCACTACTCACCAAATTACATTCGCCATGTACGAGAACTTTCGCTCTCGCCCAAATTGCACCGAAATACCCACATCCTTTAATATTTACAAAAAAAAACTTCATACAATTTCCAAATTACGCCGAGAGACTGTTTTATTTTTTTTTTTAACTCCCCTTCCTTTTTGTCGTTTTCTTGACACAACCCTTTCTTGTTTGTCTGACCACATCACGAACTCCAAGTATGCTTGACGCTATTCCCATAATTTATTCCCCAACTAAAAGAAGAGGCAGATAACCTATCAGTTTTTTTTTTTTTGGGGAAAAAATTATTGTTTTCTTCATTGATCCATAATATTATTTTACCTCCTGAGAGGTATCTTCAGATGATACTTGCGCACAAATTTTTTAAAAGGTGTGGTTTCTTGTGAATTTGCGTTGCTTCAGTATAAAGCAAGCTGGGTCACCCATGAAAACAAATGCAGTTTCTCTTTTATTCTAATCTCATGTTCACGGAATGATTTTGTTTTATTCTTCTTTGTCTTTTAATTAAAATGGCTGTCATAATTCTGAATAATTATATGTAAAGGCCCATGTTGTCGCATCTAAGACAGCTAGGCACTGTGTTATATAAAAAACGTCTAGAAACGATATGGATTACATACTTACATATTCACACACATGTCTGCTTTTGAGAGTTCTGGGCTACTGAGGGATAACATTTTTTAAAAGCAACCTACGCGGACTCGCAATCACAGATTCATATCATTCTTTTTATTTTCCACATTAAAAAAAGAAAAAGAAAAAAGAAAACCCATCTTCTTTTGACTCTCACCTAATTTGCCCGCTCTTCGACTATTATGCTACTCAAAAAGTGGTTCAAGGACATGATCAAAGTTTCTCCCAACAAATAAAACGTCTCGCCAATTAATACCACTCTCTTAATCATCTTCATGAATCTAGATTCCTAATCAATCAATCAATCAGTCAATTGAAATATGCTTCAGTGTCCTGTTAATTGTCCCCCAACAAAAAGGTGTTCAGCTTTTCGCCATCACATATAAAATAAAAGAGATCAATCTTCTTGAAACTCATTATGCTTCCTTCCCTTTTCTAATAACAGCGATAATGATAATAATAAATATTCTAGTCTTAATTATCACATCTCAACGTAAAGCATAAATGTATAATAAATTGTATACATCAACAAGAAATCCTAATTCTACCAGATTGAATCAATTACATGAATCGCACAGTATTATTGTGTTCTATTATAGATTAATTTTTTAGATAAATTATTAATGAAAACACCCATCTTTACAACCTCATTGAGAGTACACATCATTTTTTCTTTACCTCTCTTCTTGGACAACTCGTATGTTTTTTTTTGTCAATGTATTAGAAATTGTATGATTTATAAAAAAAATTGTAATATTATGCTATCCGTGAATAATGGCAGTTGACTTTGTCCGGTGGCAGTGTATGTAGTTTTTGTGATTTGGGTTTGCTATGGGCTCTCTTGACCTCCATGAAGTTGTAGACCTAAGAATCGGTCAATCATCGGTGTTCATATTTCGAACAAGTATGGAATACGTTCACACAAAACGTTTTCATTCTTTTCCCCTTTTTGGCTTCCGGATTTCATTAAAATCCATTTTCGCGCAATAAATAAGGGATTCGCTTAATCCAGAAATAAGTTTGTGATGCACGGTTAAGCACACTTCCACGTATTCAACTTCTAATGACTCTAAATTCCTGCAGATTGTCCTGATGAACGCTATATCATCCTGTGCCAGCGTGCACAGCAGGCTGAACCTAGCTTCCATGATACTAACACGTAATTAGCGTTAACACACAATGAGACAAGGTTTTTAATTTTGACCACTCTCCCTCCTCAGCTGCCAATATTCCGACCAATGGTCTCGGCCATTAACAAGGAAAAGGTTGCAAATTACAATATTAGGTTGAGGCTATAATATACTCGCAGTCGCAGACTGGAGATTTGCATCTGTTTGGCCTCGAGTGACGCAAGAAAGCAGCTTCACCAGAACTCATCCATAATTTATTGGCCACACACAGAGAGAGAGAGAGAGAGAGCCTTTGACCGTCTCCACGGAGTGTTCTATGGAACCGGTCAAGGTCAAAAATTCCAGGCGAGGCATATTACCATCATGTTAGCATTGACCGGTCTGGCGCAGCAGTGAGGGAAACGTTTGATGGAGCTCATGAGTCATGTCACGTTTCGTTCTGCTCCATCCAACGTTCAGACATGCCCAACAATCACTAATCTTCACTCTCTGTTGTCATGTTGGACAGGGCCCAACTCCGGCTCAAGACTGACAAGCAGCCTAGAAATGGTAGAAACTCTGCTTTCAAAGCTCTCCCTGTTATGTCGTTCATCAATCACGAGTGCAATAGAACTATAAAAACCACAACTCTAATATAATATGATGGAATCAATTATTTAAGGCAACCACTAGCTAATAGGTGAAATCTATGTTGATTGAGTTAGCAAAAGAATGTCTTCACCAACCACTCACTATGTGCACGACTCTCCTTTCCCATTATTTTCTGGACATAAAACAGTATGCCTGAAATTTTCGAACATTTAGATCATATGAGTAGCTAACTGCCAACACAACGCTATTTAATGATTAAAACCACAAAACCATCATAGCCGACTCTTTCCTGACGGTCGATAAATACTAGGATGCCATATTAACCGTATGGAGCCTTAAGATTCCTTTCACAGCATCCAGCTCCATCCGTTTGGATTTATTCCCACCTGTTGACACGTCTGTATATTCCAGTAAGCGAGCTTGAATAATAAATGGAATGTTATATCAAACCCAAAAAATTAATTTTTCATGTAAACGTGAATGCAAGTGAGTTAATACCTGCCGGAGGCTTGAGATGCTTTATCTTCCCAAACAAGCACACAGCCACGAACTCCCATGGATTCTTGAACATGTTTAGGTAGCAATGACTTAAAGGATGTGTTCAGCTTCACTCTAATTAGGCTTTGACATGTCATTAGGAAAGCTGCTAGGCCATTCGAAGTTAACTTGTCCAAGTGATAAATGGATATGTGATTCAAGCGGTTCATGCTCGCGAGAGCCAAGAGCCCCGTATCAGTTACTAAGCAACGTGATAACTTTATCTGCAATACAAGGAAATTAATGGATGCTAATTAATTCTGAATATAGTTATTCTGGTAAAATATTAAAACCATGGATAGCCATTCGCTTAATGCGGTTAAGCTCATAAGTTCAAGCGCTCTACTAGAGCCTCTATGATTAAAACCCAATATGCGATAATAATCCTCAAGCTTTAAATATACAGTTTAAATGAGTTGAAATAATCCTCGATAAATTTGGACAAGACAACTAAGGGAGAAGGAACTTGCCTGATTAAGGTTTTGGGAGTGTTGAGCAAGTTGAATCATCCCTTCATCATTAACATTATTGCACCTTT
Organism: Vachellia collinsii; assembly: GCA_006871305.1. NCBI lineage: Eukaryota > Viridiplantae > Streptophyta > Magnoliopsida > Fabales > Fabaceae > Vachellia > Vachellia collinsii. The sequence goes on from QFDD01001213.1 coordinate 11,634, forward strand.
CGATGTCCAGAAAAGTCAGTTGCCTACATCTAACAGCTATGGCTGAGAGCCCCATGGATGAGATGCAAGGGCATCCTCCAAGTTCCAGTCTTCTAAGCTTTAAGCAGTTCGACAAAGATAATAATGAATTATCAGTCACGTTCGGGTTGTAAGCAGTGTTAATCACCTCAAGTGAAGGACAACCATCAGCAATTGAAGAAATGCCCAAATCGGTTATTTCTGAGCACCTTGAAAGTAAACAAAACAAAATCAAACGTTGGGTTGTTGTACAAGTTTTCATAATGAGGTCAAACAAAAGTGCGGGAAGACCCCCCTGATCAACATCTCAAAAAGGATAATGTCATCTAAAGTTGAGCGCAAAGAAACCTGTATAGATCAAGTGCAGTGAGCTTTGAGCAGCTGCTTCCGATATAGCCGAGTCCTTTATTAGTTACATTCAGACATAGCCCTAATCTTAGAAAAGATAGATTGGAACATCTTGTAATTGACTCAAGTCCTACACAAATCAAGCAAAATAAATCATTTACTGAATGAAAAATATATATGCCAGTAAAACATCACGGCTAAAATGAAACCTTCATCATCAATGTCAGTATCTGTGACATCAATTTCCTCCAGGAACTGACACTTTCCAAGTAATAAAAAGGCATCCCTAGAGACGAGGGTACAAGACCTCATTCGAAGGGAAGTAAGCATTGGGCACGAACTAGTTATGCTGTCCATTGATGCATATGTTATATTGTGACAACATGTTATGTTTAGCTTCCTGAGTTCTCTGTGTGCGCGCACGGTAAAAGACAGGCACTCATCTGTCATTAAACTGCACTTTCTTAAGCTCAGTTCTTTGAGTGAGGAAAGCCAATTACCAATAGCCCTTATCCCAGAACATCTAACCGGAATACCATCTAAGTTAACCAATTGCAGCCTACGAGAATCATTGAGACATTGTGCAAGATCAGTAGTGAACTGAAAAAAAGAAAGATTTAGTTCATTAAATGTGGCACAAGGGTTAGTACATTAAATTAATTACTAAAAGTATGACCACTGGACCAAGATGCTCACAGAGAAGCTGTATGATAGGATAATCTCTTCCAAGTTTTGAGCACCCTTTGTAAGAGCAGATAAGCCAATATGACCAATGTTCTGACAGTTTGACAAGTTAAGCACCTGCAATTATGGAAAAAAGAGAAAAATTAGACGATTTTGTCTTGCTTTTGAACTACAAGTAGCTCGCATAAAAGGACAAAACTTCCAGCACAAGTTTTAGTTTCTTTTGCAACTTAGCACCACATATTATGTCTTCAAAAGATTTCATCCACGCATTACGTGTTTATTGGCATGCTTAATAGCATACACTTAAGGAATTTTGCCTAAATCTAACGGCCATTAAAAACGTACCTTCAATGACTGGCAGTTTTGTTTAAAGGATGCAAGGCTATCATCATCAAGGCCAAGGCAGTGCTCCAGAACTAAAGCCTCTAGATGTTCAAGTTCAAAGATAGGAGAGATACATTTTTCTGTGATCTGCAGCAGCAGCCAAATGAATGTTGACAGAGTTGAAAAATGCATATATTTTTTAGAAATAAAAGCAAAGAAAAATTGCACATATGTAAGCTTCCTTATAAGCAAGGTGGTCAAACGCATAAGTTGCTGTTTTGACCAGAAAGCAAGTAGAATTTAAAACCTTTCACCACTAGACTAGACGATGAATTTTGACAAATATCGATATTTGATTCTAATGCACTGCAACCTTTTGACCAAGTGATTATCATCAAGATATTATATTCTTCAACAAGTAATAAGGTTACATTGAGTAAGCACATCAAGCACTTTTTGGCTAAATCACAGATGCAGAATACTGGAATAAAGCAACCGGATTCATCAATTTTGCACTGAGGTCTATACACTACCCAAACCTGACACTTGAGTTCCTTTCAATAGTTACTACGGCCATAACGAGAAATTTATAGCATCCCACCAAACAATGAAAATACACTGATTTGGAAACTTCTGGGTCAAGCTACACTATCAACATTCAAGTGAAATCCCGTTTGTGCCAATCAATTATGAAAGCAGATACATGGTCAGTACACTTGCTACCACAAGAAGGCTTCAAAAGATGCAGAGGAAAAGATGAAAGATGAATACCGGCAAGTAAGAGAGATCCAAATTCCGAATCTCCTTACATTTTACAGCAATTAAAGCAACCCCATAATCAGTGACGCGCAGGCACCCCCTTAAGCAAATGGACTTCAATTTACTGCAATTAACTGCCAGACAACGAATCCCCATGTCCGTTATTGATTTACACTTCGTCAACCACAATTTCTCCAAATTCTTCGCCTGCCCTATTGCCTTGAGAGATGAGTCCCTGAGGTCCGTCCTATTGGACAAATTAATCTCCAGCAAGCACGAGCAATTTGTAGCCAAATTCAACAACCCCTTGTGAGTGAAAAATTTGGACCCAGAAAGATTAATGGATCGCAAGGATGAATTCCAAGCCAGCGTGATTGAGCTAAGTGTGTCGTCTTCCACGCGACGACAGAGAGAGAAATCGATTTGGGATATGGAGGGGTAACGGCAGAAGGCATTGGGAAGAACCTCTAAAAGACGAGGTTTGATGAACTTGCGGTGGCCGGACTCGATGGCGTAGAAGGATTTGCAGACCTGAGAAAACGATTTTCTGGCAAGTGGGTCGCTGTGGAGATGGTCGAGGATAATCGCAATGATCTCCTCTGTGAGGAGGTCGAAGAAATTGGTGGTGGGTCTGCGTAATGGCTCCATGTTCTACTTGCTCAAGCTTCTTCGGGTTGAGCGAAGAGGAACAGCATCATACATACGAAGAGGAATGAATATTAAAGAGGATTCCGTATGGGAAAAATAAAGAGTGGCATGCTGAAAATGCTCAGTTAACAGCGAAAAAACAAAAAAAAAATGCAGAATACTTTCTCTTTCTGCGATTCGGGTTAAGACTTCAATGAAAGGAGACGAATCTGCTGCCGGTGCCTGTTATCAAACACAGAAAAAAATAGTTTTACGTTAAAACCCTCGCATACTTACTCAAATTTCATAACTTCACTTAAAAAAGTTAATCTGACCGCTTTCAACCTTTGTAAAGCAGCATTACCCAAGCTCTCTCTCTAGCACGGATGGAAACGGAATCATGATCCTCTCAATCTGACTGGCGCTCCACACTCTCTTTGATTTTATTTCTACTTTATTTGAAAATTATTTTGAAGAAATTAAATCGAAGATTGAAGTGGGCGCTGCGGAGTAAGGATAGATTCAGATGCACATTCGGTGGTTGGAGGCGGTACGTGGTAACACAAGAAGCGCTTTTTTTCTTTAGTTTCCAATTTCACTATACGACAAGGAGACAGTAGGCAGTGGCCATGAAAGTGTTCCGCCTAATTACGTTTCCCAGTTCCTCTCCCACTCTTTTTCAGCAAGCCAGACAGATTGCTTATGTTTGAGTCTCACCCTCCTGTCGTCTTATGCCCTTGTTCTCCCCAGTTAGCTCTTCTTTCATACTGCTTCCAGAGGCTTTATGCAACATAAACCTAGCTGAGTAAGCCTCCTCTACTTTATAAATTATTTCTAGTGAAAAAAAGAGTCTCACCAACCAATCACAAGGCGCCTTATCTGATCTTAAGAGCGCAATAATCTTACTTTTTTTAAAATGTACGTACAAATTTCAAAGTACATGGTTGAATTAATAGTCAACATTACTTTTCCACTACACAATAGGGTAAGTATGTGATCTTTTTCAATTTGATTTACAATCTATTAATCCAAAATAAATATATAAGAGGAATTTTATCAATCTTACATGAACGTGCTTTTCTTTTTATGACGTTAATGCAAGTTTTTTTCATCGTACGCTGTAAATAGTAATAATATTTACCGAAATGCTACACTGTGTAAATAATTTACTAAAATGCTGCAGCTAAAATCAGCCTTTAAATGGGCGAAAACGGATTTACACAAAAGTCATCCACTTAATGGACGAGTAGCATGAAGTCCCACTACATATTCGTACTCGTCCATTAAATGGATGAGTACCATACTCATCTATGGACTAGTAATGGGGGGCCTGACATTACTCATCCATGGACGAGTAATGGGGGCCTGACACTCGTCCATTTAATGGACGAGTTTATTCGTTCATTACTTCAAAGGTGATCAACACGATGTAATGGTGCAGCAGGCAAAGGCAGGGTGTGGTAATGAATATGAGCAATTGAAGTAGTATACATGGCAGTACACGGTCGTGGTTTTTTGCTTGGCTTGCTTCATTTTCCTTGCCTTGCTTCATTGTTCTCCCGTGCCTTTGCTTCTTCGCCTTTGCTTCATTGTTTTCCACTGCGTTTTGGTACGTTATTTCCCTCTCATTTCTTCATTGTTTTTTTGTTACTTGTGTTCATTTTGCTCTCTTACTTCCTCATTAATTTTTTGTTTTATTTGTAGTTGAGTACATCCCTTGTTGCTTCTTTTTGTTGGAGTTGCTAAACAAAGTGAAGTGTCACTTAAAGCTCACTTTTGATCTGAACAAGGTACTTAATTGTGACTAATTATTTTTATGAATGTTGGTATTATTTTTTATTATTTGGATGTGTTATATTTTTTTTTTGTTGGAAAATTGTTATATTGAAAGAGAACGAAATATATGATATATAGGAGTATAATATTTGTATTGGATTTACATCTCATTATTGCTAAGAAGTTGGAAGAGATAACATATTAATTGAAGGAGAAATAAATACAATAATAAAATAATAAAATATGACAATAATTTTCAAGTTTGTCAATAAGAAAAAATAATTTAAGAACGTAAATAATAGTTTGGGAGGATTTGAAAAAATGAAAAAATTATACTGTGTTATTCTTAAATGTTGTTTATGCATCATAAAACCAATGAGACTTGTTTTTCTACTGTCCAAAATGACTTGAAGTCCCTTACAACGAGCGAAAAGAGGGCATGGAAGAAAAATGAGAGATTTTATAAATTTTATTTAATTCTAGTTTAGTGCCTCAATTATATTCTAAATTTTGTTAATTTCATTTAATTTAATTTAATTTAATTATGATTTAGAAAATAATTGAAGACATTTTGAATTTGAAAAAAATCTTTTGCAAAAAAATGAATAAGTTATTATTATTATTATCATCATCATTATCACTATTAGTAGTGTCTTTAAATAAATAAGTTTCATCTATGGAAGATAAATAAATCACCAATGCTAAATTGTAGAGTCAACGTCTTGCAGCAGACCTAACTGAAAATGACACAGAATTCAGAAGAGGTGATTAACCCAAGGCCAGAGGATGACTTCTTATTGTATTTACAACGTCAACATATTTCAGAACACGTATGGAATGACAATGTAAGTAGATTACAACATCATCTAACCGTCAATACCTTTATACTTTAGGTTTTAATATTTCAAAAATTCATTTGTAGGTTGCAAGAATATTACAAACAAGGCGTGTCATGCATGCTAATAGGTTGATTGAACCACCTCAGCAAATAATTGAATACCTTCAATTATCTGAGTTTTATGGTGTTGCCCGACTAGGGCAGTTTGCTTATGACCGGAGTTTGGTATCGGCTCTTGTTGAGAGGTGGCGTCCTGACACTCATACATTCCATACTACAAGAGGCGAGCTAACGATAACATTGGAAGATGTAGCCATACAATTGGGCCTTCCATGTGTAGGCATACCTGTCATTGGCCGAACTGACTATGCTTGGCTTGATGTTTGTGAGCTTTTACTAGGTGTTAGACCCTCTAGTGATAAAGTGCAGGGTCAACGTCTGTTTATAAACTGGTTGGAAGAACACTTCAATCACTTGCCTGAAGATGCAGATAATGAACTAATTCAACAATTCACTTGGGCATACATACTTAGGTTAATCAGTGGATATCTCTTCCCGGATAGATCGGGAAACAGGGTATATTTAATGTACCTACCACTTCTTTCTGACCTTCAAGAAGTTGAAAAATATAGTTGGGGATCAGCAGTTTTAGCTTACTTATACAGAGAATTATGTAATGCTCATCAAATGTTTCCACTTATGAGTATGGTGGCCCATCAAATGAATAATTTACTCCTCCCAGACAGTCCGTTTCCTTGGTTGATTCTCCCTGGTTTGATTTGAATGCAACCTTACAAACCAGTGACATAGTTCAACCTGACGAAGAGGTTAATGTGCAGCAACGACCACTTCGTATGAGAAGGGGAACAAGATGTGCTACCGGAAGTCATTATTTATCAGGTTAATGAATCTCTTCTTTCGATTGATTTTCTCAGACACAAAATTTAAACCATTATATTTTATAGCTTTTTTAATCTCTTCTTCTTTATATATTTATTTTCTTTGTTTTATTTCTTTTAATTATTGAACATTATTATTCATTTCTTTAATCTAATCATTTCATCTTCCATTATCAGGTAGAGCGGATAGAGGAAAAGGACATTAAAGCTTGTTCAAACGTTTACATAATTCGTATTGTAGTGTATAAAGTTTTACACTATTTGTATTGTAGTGTATAAAATTTTCCGATAATTCGTCTAATCCAAAGCTAGCTATAATGTTTACTCTTTCATCCTTTGAATTTCATTCAATTCATATATTTTCTTATCAATCCAAAAATATAAAAGATTTTTTTTCTTTATTAATTCAATTTAAATTTGTAAAATATTATTCACAAAAAACACACAAGTCTAGGCCCACAACTCACCTAGCAGCTAGGCGAGTTTGGGCAAGTTGATGCCAAACTTGCCCAGGTGGACGAGTTTGGGCAAAACCATTCTCACCCACCACAAGCCCGAGTTTAACTACAGCATTTCGGTAAATTGTTTACACAGTGTAACATTTTGGTAAATATTATTACTGTTTGCAGCGTACGAAGAAAAAATCATGTTAATGCAAGCATGGACCAAAGTGATTTAATAGTGTTTGAGCTTTCAATCTCTTCCACCTCCTGCTTAAAGCATCTTGGGGTGTGTTAAAAAAGGAATTGTATGGGAAATAAACCTTTTGGGAAAACCCTGGAAATTGGAGCTTCAAGCATTCAACTCCTGAAGCCTCACCTATAAAACAAACATGAAACTGTTTAAAATGAAAATTTTGAATACACATGCGAGCACAGACATTACACCAGCGCTATCTCAATTCTCAATCTTCCGGCAGGTTTTGTCAAATTCTCATATTACATTCCCCCCCCCCCCCAACCTGCAGTTTTCTTACTTTCCCGAAACTTGCAGCTTCTGTAGCTATTTTCTTAATGATCTATATTCAGTACAGAGTATCAAAAGGTACTTGAAAGTTCTCCTTTCCACGCAGGGAAGTCATGGAGAAATACAACTAGCTGCTGCAAAATGATCTACTTTTTAGCAAAATTTATGACCATGGGATTCTGAGGAGTGATTTTGAAGCCTTGAAGAGCCTGCATGGCCATGGCGGACTGCACCTCGTCTTCAAAGTCTACAAATGCAATACCAGGCTTTGCCTCAATCAGACGCACCTCTTTAAAACCAGGGTATTGTTGGAAGAGCATTTCAAGCATCCTGCTGGTGGTCTCATGAGGCAAATTCTCTATAAACAAAATGTTGTTAGGAGGGGCTGCTTCTTGAGCACCAGGCCCTTGGCGGAAAGCAGACTGCGAATGATATGTAGATACATTTTAGTTCACAAGTTCTATTCCAATGATGCCACATTTCTCCAAAGACCCAAATTTTATTCAGAGAACAAGGAATAAGGGGAATTCACCAAATCAACAATAATAATAGTTGGTATTGAAAGAAAGGAACAGGCATAGGGAAGGAGAGGAAGTACTAGTAGTTAGCGCAGAGTAAGAAACATACCGTTGGGCCACCATTACTTGCACCGCGTGTACCATTAGGCACAGAAGATTGATGAGCTTCTTCAGCACGTCGCTTTCTTTCAGCTAAACATGGGTTCAAAAAACAATTAATTAATTTTGAGTCTTCTACAGAAGATCGGACAATGATGGTAGAAGGCAGGTTATCAAACGTTTCAATTATGCATAAAACAACTGAAAAAGAAAGTTCATTCTCAGAAAGCATGGGCGAAGTATTAATTCCCATTCACTATGTCTTGCACATGATGCATAAATTCTATGATCCATTCGCGTAAAATGGCTTGCCACTTTTTAGTGATTAATGATTACATACAACGCTGATAATATGAAGTATACTATACCCATGCAATCAAAAACAAGGAAATTATTGATTCGAAAGAAAGCAAACATTGATATTGCTCACCTTTTTCCTCTTGTTTCTTCTTCTTTTCCCTTGGAACATAACTTCCCTCTTCTTTAGCAATACAGTCTGACTTTGTTTTGGCATACTGAATTCGCTGCATAAAATTGGCCATAAAAAACACTATGCTTAAGTGTTACTGGCAAAAAAAATAAAGAACTCGTAGGAACAAGCAAATTTATAGAAAAAGGAGAAAAAAACAGAAGATATATCATCCAAGCCTTTCCTATTCTTGGATAGGAACATAAGGGCTGATAGATGTTGAGACCCAAAAACCAGATAAACAAGTAATAATCTTCGCACACATGCATTTTGTGCATAAACATGATGCACAATAGACAAATACATAAACCTACAGTAGTTGGTATGAACAGTAAGATGGCCTGATCTTGAAATTATAATAGCTTAAAAACTTATAAAAAATTAATGAATCCTTATGTAAAGTAACTACCCAAGAGGCAAAAATTGATTACCATTGGCTTGTCATAAAATGGGAAGTTCTGCATTTGTCGCACTGCATTACTGGCAGCAGTTACTTCACTAAAACAAACCCATGCTTGTCCTCGAAGCTTGGGTGTTTTTAAAGCAACAACATCCAAGATCCTTCCATATTGCGAGAATAAGCAATACAATGATCTCTTTAACTCTGCCATTTCCATAACAAAACAGAATTTAATACCAAATTCCATCATAGGTTCAACTGTAAAACAAGAATATTGACAAGACAGAGTTATTAACAAAAACAGAGAACACCCAACAAATTGACAAAGTCTCAAACTCAAGGCCATGGGCATTTATCAGGCAAGGTTTGGGGAACTATGTCTTGGTTTGGGCACAAAACTTATGAGATTCCGTTCATGATGTCATCAAGTGTATGTTTTCAGATTAGTCTTTTGAAATACACGCAGCTCATTATGTTTACGCAGACCACAAGCTGAAATATTGCAATGAGATAGAAATCTTTTTATCCTTATTTTTTGGATTGGAATGAGCTTATTGATCATTTTGATGTATTCTTTGCGGGGGCAACAAACTAAATCCCCTTCTCAATACCAGAAATATAACATTGCAGCTTGTAAACCATGGAACCCAAGCATCATCTATAGCCAACCAAATTTAACGAGAGCTGTCAAGTGTCAACTATGCTAAGCAAAATAACACCTCGTATACCTGGCCACAGGCCACGAGCCGGTAAACTTTTCAAACGTTTTATGCTAATTCAAGCTTTACCAGCAATGTCATTGTCGTGTAATTCCCGGTGCAAGGATAACATATGCCAGAGTTTATGACTCAGTAAAGTTTGAACAACCCACTCAGTACTTTCGCGTGGTTTGTTTATGAGCTCAATTTTCACTTTAAACGAATTTGAAAAGCAAAAGAAGAAAGTCATCAACGGAGACCTACTGGTAAAATCTGAGTTGGGACAGTTCACAATATCAGAATTCATGAAAAATCAAAGCAGTTAATTATTCTAATAGTAACGATAGTAAGGAAGCTAACCTTCTTTCTTGACCTTCTCATTGAGATTCTTAACATATATAGTCTGATTAGGAGGTATGTCCCCTGAGAGCATGGTCTCTGCTGTTCGAAGGAGGAAGTGAGAGCGAGGAAGAAAGCTCGGTTCTGAGAAGAACACACAGACAAGATGACGGTGTTCAATTTTGGAACGAATAGAGCCCTAGCATTTCACGCCCAAAACGTTTTGGGCTTCAATTTTTTTTGGATACATTTTTGGGCTTCAATGTTAGGCCTAGCGTTCCTTCATGATCATTCATTCGGCGAGGCGTTCAAAACAACGAGAAGTGGCCCAATTAATTAAAAAAATGATAATAATGAATAGTCATATAGTTTTCTTAAAGGGTTAAATATACTTTTGGTTCTTATAGTTTACCTCAATTTGGGTTTTGGTCCCTGAAGTTTAAAAGTGATTGTTTTGGTCCCTCAAGTTTACTTTGTTTAAAACTGTTAGTCCCTGTAGTTTTAAAAGGTCCCTATACTTTTAACTAATTTTGTTTTTTATCCCTATATTTTGAATGAATTTTGGTTTTAATCTTTATACTTTGAACGAATTTTATTTTGATCCCTAAATTTAACTGTATTAATTAACGCAGTCAAATATTTAAATCTCTAAAACTACAAAGATAAATTATACAACAATTTTTTTTCATGTTACATTGTCCAACTATTAAAAAATTTCATTATAATTAACGGAATTGGTGACATATAATAAGCAAAATTAACTGTATTAATATTAGGTGTAGGTCCTTTTAAAACTATAGGGACTAACAGTTTTAGATAGAGTAAATTTGAGGGACCAAAACCACAACTTTTAAACTTTAGGGACCAAGATCCAAATCAGGGTAAACTATAGGGACTAAAAGTAGGTTTAACCCTTTCTTAAATTACTACATCTTGTTATCAACGAATATTGAATTTAACAAACCAAAAGGACTGTTTCCTTACAACGTAGTAAACGAGAGTTTAAATTCTCGCCGAGAGGGATGCCCATTCTTAGGGCTCGTTTGGTACGCTATAATTAATTTTGATAAAAAGGGGAATATACATAAATATGAAAATAGATAGGGAGAATTGGGGAAAAGCCCCCATTGGAGAGTTAATTGCAAAATGGGACCTTCCACACAGATGCAACTGAATTTCCACAATATACAACTGAGCTTTCACACATATGCAACTGAGCTTCCACATGTGCAACTGAATAGGTCCCATTTTACAATTAACTTCCCAATGAGAGATTTTTCCCCAATTTTCCCAAATAGATATTGATATAGATATGAAGATGAATATGGAATTCAAAAATATGTTTAATATGTCATGAAATAATTTGTATACAAAAAGACAAAAATGCCCTTCTAGAAGCATGGAGGAGGAGAGGGACAAAATGAATCACGAGACATAGAAATGAAAATCTTAACTTTTTTTTTTATGGAAATCATTTCAATGAATTTTGATGGAAAATTTTCGCATTCCATGTCCACCTAGTATACCAAATATACTCAAACCATAGAATTTAATTAAATTTCCATGTATAAACCTCCAATTCCAATGTATCAAACTAGGCACTAATGTCCAACGATATCTTCAACAGTGTTAAACTGAAAAAAAAATACTACAGATTATTTTTCTAATGTTGGCATCGATCAAAATTCATTAATTAATATTAACAAACATATTGGAAAGAATAAAAAGCACAATCATGTTACGTGTCCCGGTGGGAGAACTCTACTTGTTTGCTTCGTTTTCTTGCATGATTTGGGCACTACGAGCTTCAAAATGCAGTGTTTAAGATTCTTTTTTGTCACGTGAATAAATAATCGAAGACATGTTTCACATTGTTCACGTTGTTATTGAACCCCAAAAACAGATATTTCTGAATCCATGGATTCACATGAATTTATGAGACCGCATGGAAATATTTCATCAGCCGGAGGGGGAAGGTAATTAATTGGAAATCGTCGTTTTAGTGTTTTTTTAGGGGTGATCAGAGCCGAAATCTGATGGTTCATATTTATTTAGTTTTTTAAACTGTTTTAATTAAATATGTGTGCAGTCCAAAATAAGGACAATATTTTCAAAAAAAATCATTCTTTTCATCTAATTATACATTCAAAACTCATTCCGCAGGTAATTATACAGTAAAAAAAGGGCGACAGAATTGAGCTATCACGTTTTTAGTATTATTTTTAGTAGTTACATTACTATTAATAAGTGAGCCAAATATATTTTGAACTCTCGGCTACATACATACATGCATGCATGCATGCATGCATATATATATATATATATATCGTGCCTTCCTCGTATCTACACCAATCCATTCCCATAATTAATAAAATTGGTCTCGTCTCAATATGTGCTCTGCTGCTCCAATGATCTCAGAGAAAACCCTCATCGAAAACTGCTCTTCAGAAAACGATGGTGACTCCCTCATACCAAAAAGGTATAGCCTTTTAATTTTCTCTCTGTCATCTTACTCTACAATGCTTAATTAAAAAAGAAAACATATTTCATCTTAGTTACGCACCAGGCCCACCCGTTTATCATTATATCTTCAATCTCATAAGAGCAATAACTTTCACATGAGATTGGTTAAGAGGTGTTATGTTATTTATGTCTATGCTAAACTACGTAGTTCAGTTCTTCAGGCTCACTTCACGAATCAAGTCAAAGCCTTTTGAAAAAAACCTTTATGTTTCATAGATGTATGGGATTTCTGTTATTCAGGCTGGAGGGACAAGTTGCAATCATAACAGGTGGAGCCATGGGGATCGGAGAAGCGACGGCGAGACTCTTCGTCAAGCACGGTGCCAAGGTGGTCATCGCCGACGTCAACGACGCACTTGGCGCCGCACTGGCCGCCTCTTTATCCCCTTCCGTCACATTCGTGCACTGCGACGTCGGACAAGAGGAAGACGTCAGAAGGCTGGTCGACACCACCGTCTCCGCCTTCGGACGCCTCGACATAATATTCAACAACGCTGGAGTTCTGGGAAACCAGTCAAGACACAGGATGAGCATCATGGAGTTCAACCCAGACGAATTCGACCGCATAATGAGCGTGAACGTTAAGGGAACCGCACTGGGGATGAAGCACGCGGCGAGAGTGATGGTTCCGGCACGGCGTGGCTGCATAATCTCGACGTCGAGCGTGGCCGGGTTCATGGGCGGCATGGGGCCGCACGCTTACACGGCGTCGAAACACGCCGTTGTTGGGCTAACTAAGAACGCAGCTTGTGAACTGGGGAGATATGGGATAAGGGTGAACAGTATATCTCCATTTGGGGTGGCCACTTCAATGCTCGTTAACGGATGGAGAGAGGAGGAAGATTCAGATCAGTCAAAGGGTGTGGCCAGTGAAGAAGAAGAAGAAGAGGTCGAGAAAGTGGAGGAGATGGTGAGAGATATAGCGAATCTGAAGGGTCGTACGCTTAAAGCTATTGACATTGCCGAGGCTGCTCTTTATTTAGCCAGTGATGAAGCTGGATATGTCAGTGGCCATAACCTCGTCGTGGATGGTGGCTACACCTCTTCTAAGAACTGCGTCGGACTTTAATCAAGTCTACTGATCATTAATGGTTACGTTAAAGTCGCTGGATTGATAATGATAATAATTGTTAATTTACTAGTATATTGTACCAATTAATAAAGACTACCGTTCCCATCTATATATGCCGTTTGAGTAGTGGATATTACAACTTGCGACTGTACAATCTCACCTACAAAAATCGACCTAATATGATAGGGAAAGCGAGAGTGATCTCAGCCGCTGAGTTTATCTCTCTCTGGTGTATATATAAATGAGTAGGAGATTATGTTGTAAATATTGTGTGGGTAAAAGGAAGAGTCCCACATTATTTGAGATTGTGGGGTGTAAATCTGAAAAATATTATATTAGACTAATAAATGAGTTAAGAGGAGGAAATAACTTACACATGATAGAGGCTATTGGAGATAAATCTGACAATTTTCCCTTATTCTTTATGCACAAGTTAAAAGTATATTGAGCACCTTTTATTAAAACGTTTTGTAGAAATACAAAAATGTTATTTTGAATAAAACATATACCAAGAAAATATCGGTTTTACTAATTTATTATTGCTAAGTTAGAAAGTTGAAAGAATAGTGCCACATGAACATTTTTGAATTAATATTTTATTATTTTTAATGGGTATTCATTGCTTTCCATGACTTGAATGTTATGTACGTTGGAATTAGATTGTGTGATTGCTTTTATTGTTGAAATGCGTTTACCCAAATTTTGTTTTTTTTTTGGCTTCTACCCAAATTTTGTTTTGAATGACATTGATGTGAGTTGATGGAGTTTTAATACTGTGCAACGTTCAGACTTTCAACAACATCCTTATCTCTATAGTATTGAAAACGTTCTGCACTCTGTGGCCGATCAAAATAATTATGTTTTATGGGTTTTAAAAACGCAAAACAATGTATTTATCAGCCACTTTGAAAACTGACGTTAGAAAGAAATTGTTTGAAGCAAAAATAATACGATTTGAATTGTATTATCATTGTGCTTTATGGCAACATAGAAACTGATGCATTCATGCCTTTGAAACTGAAAATTTTGTGTTAATGGGTGATCAATAGTGTTGGTCATAAGGCCTATATAAAGCTCTGTCTATGAGAAGTTCAAACACACAGCACTTGAGTTTTCGTGCTCCTCTCTTCCTCTTTTGATATATTGCTCTACGTGCTGAGTTATATTATTTTTTGTTGTTCTGCTCACCCTGTCTTGCAGGAAGAATCCATTTAATTCTGGAGAGTGCCGCATCTTGCTTAGCCGATAGTTGCGGAATAGCTCTTAAGAACAGTCTTGGACACAACTCGCACTACAAAAAAATGTATAATTTGTAGCGGTTAATGAAACCGTTACAAAATTCATAGTTTGTAGCGGTTATTTGCCAAACCGCTACAAATTTGTTAAGGAGAATGTGTCAAAATTGTAGCATCATTTTGCAACGGTTTATCAAATAAAAACCGCTACAAAAGTTGAAAGGTCATCATATTTGTAGCGGTTAAAGAAACCGCTACAAAGCTCAAAGATTTTCAATTTTGCCACGGTATTTTGCAGCGGTTTTTTATTGTCAAAACGCTGCAAAATCCAAAGGTCACTAACTCCCGCGCATTTAGCAGCGGTTATATGAAACCGCTACTAAAATCTGTGTTTTCGAAACGGTAAAAAGCATTTGTAGCGGTTCTATACTATAACCGCTACAAATTAAAATGTGGAAATGAGTTTTTTTTTTTAAAAAAATGATTTAGATATAGTAGCGGTTCTATAACCGCTACAAATTCAAATTAAACCGTTGCAAATGCAAACCGCTACAAATACCGTCACATAAACCGCTACAAATTTGAATTTCAAATTTTAAAATGCGGGAAAAAAATCTGATTTAAAATTAGTAGCGGTTCTATAACCGCTACAAATTCAACAAAACCGCTACAAATTTGAATTTCAAATTTTAAAATGCGGGAAAGAATTTGATTTAAAATTAGCAACGGTTCTATAATCGCTACAAATTCAACAAAAACCGCTGCAAATGCAAACCGTTACAAATACCGTCGCATAAACCGCTACAAAATCGAATAGATTTCTTATAAATACTCTTCCTCTTCCATTACGCTTTTTGCTCCACTCTTCCTCATCCTTCTTCTCTCTTCTTCATTTTAATCTTCCTTCTTCTTCATATCAACATATACATATTATTACTTTTCACTTTTAATAATTATTTTAAATGTTTCTTATTTATTTTTATCATCTTTTTATCATACTAATGTTTTTTTTATTTTTATTGGATATTTAATACCTACCACTCTCTATCTATCACTTCATTATCAATATTTCTCTTCTAATCCAAAATATGACCTTAATAATACAAAATTTAAAATATATTTAATATTAACATTTCTATTTTAATATTAAAAAATTAATAACCAATTCATTCATTGCTCAATTAAATCTAATCAAATAAAATTATGAAATTTTAAAATTTTAAACATGAAATTATTTTAAAAAATTATCTGTACAAAAAATACGACTTTTGGCGGGAGATTTATTTTCAAAAAATTTGAATAACATTTGTAGCGGTTCACCCACCGCTACTAAAAGAGGCGCCAAGATTTTAAATTTCATTTACAATTATTTTCAAATTTTACCGCCAAAATTTAGTAGCGGTTACTAAACCGCTACAAATTTAATTAAATTTTTTTCTAATATGAAAATTCAATTTTTCCTGCTAATAATTAGTAGCGGTTTTTCTATATGCGTAACGGTTATGTATAA
>QFDD01001214.1:0-35554 GCA_006871305.1 Vachellia collinsii
CTGGATTCACGCTAACTATCTTTTTTTTGACCTGATTTACCAGATAAATATATGAAAAGAGACTAAGGGTGTATGAGGTACGAAGGAGAAGGTTTGGTGTAAAACCACCACGAAAGCAACATGAATTGTTTTCTTGTGAGACATAAAATTGTATTAAGAATAATGGCAAACGGGTTCATGTACCTGTTTGCCTTTTGCTTGTGGCTTGTGATTCAATTCAATCCAATTAATTTTAATCTATTGGTTTTTCACTCCTCCAAGAATTGGCCCCATCCCTTCATTTTTTGCTTTCAGATTTATTTATCCATTTATGCATGTCCGCATTTCATTATCATTGTATTATAATTATATCGGTATAATTATTTATCCCTCTTCTAATTATATAATATATATGCGACGGCTCATTATAGTACTTTTTTAAATGTAGACATGATTGCAACAGAAAAATGGATTTGTTGAAGGAGATGAAATGGCCAAAAGAAAGGAAACAATAAGAAAATACAATGAAAAACATACAATATAAAATATCTTGCAGTCAAATACACTTAAACTAAATGTTACAGTTACATATTAAACAATTTTACAATTACAAAAAGAAAAAACAAAACTTAGGTAAATACAAAAATTTACAAATGTACATGTCAAGATTATTAAACCTGTACCAGCCTCTAAATAATAACAAATCATTCCTAAACTAATAGTTATCAACACAAAAATTCTCATTAAAAAAGAAAATATGCAAATAACGTGGTTTTGACTGTCTGATTTTTTTTTTTAAAAAAAAATGTAACCCGATTAATCCAACAACTCTTAGGGTTAACCAAGTTGCATCCGGATTATATGGCCGAATCCACAGGTTCCAGGTTGACTCAATCACATTGTTTCATATTTGATTACAATGATACAAATGTATTTTAACAAATAACAATAGTAAAATTGTCAATGCACACTGAAAATTTGACTTAACGATATAAATAATTTAATTGACCCAAACTTTGTCCTTACATAAACATTTTGCAATTTTATTCTAAAAAATATGTGTTTTTTATAATAATATATATTATAAATTTTTTTATTTTACAACAAATTGTCTTAAAAAATATAAACATGCATTTAAATTACTTTAAAGAGGGACTTAATTTCAGTTAGGAGAGAAAGTTGGAAGAGGGGGAAGATACGCGCGTGGGGTGGGGGCGAGTGGGGAATGAGCTGTTGATGATTCCGTAGTGCCGTACGTATTGTCCGTACAAATGGACATCCACATCTACCCATCGACTTCCTGACACGGCATTCCACTACGCTTCTCCTCCTCACGGCACTTCCTTTTTTCTATTTTCATTTTATTATATATTTAATTAATCTCACACACACACACAACTGGCAGCTCATTTAAATAAACCATAATATATATCACCGTTGCCAAATCCTAGTTGTACACTTGTACTATATATCTCTTTCAATAATTTCTATTATTAAAAATTATCGAATTTAATCAGGATAATCCTTTAAATATATTATTTTATTTGGATAAAAAGATACAATATTTTTTTTTTTGAAATGGAAGACTCATTTAAACGTATCATTAACAAAATCCCCCCACTTGGAGAAAAAAACTTTCCATATCGATAACTTATCTCTTTAATTTTTTTCTTATGGAAAAAAAAATTTAAAATCACCTTGTGTATTTAAAAATACAGTTGTATAAAAAAAAAATTAAGCACGTGAACTTGCAAATCAAATATATTTTTGTCAAGCTAAATCAAACGCTAAAAATATAGAGAAATACTTACATACTCCCGGAGTGCCACATCATCCATACTCTGTCAAATGAGAATGTTCCAAGTGTCCTCTATTGTGGATCTCATATCCCATAAATTTCTCTTAATTATTCCTCTTTTTCTATAATAAATATCTATTGTAATGGGTTATGGAAAAATGAAAATAATTAGGAGAAATTTATGGGATATGGAATCATAATAGATGACACTTGGAACATTTTCATTGGGCAGAGTTTGAATGACGTGGCACTCCGGGAGCATGTAAGTATTTCTCAAAAATATAACAACATTATTAATGAAATTAAATTTAGCAAAAGATGGATCAGCAGGCAATGCAGGGATAAGCAGAGGACATAAATATAATGACGCTGGCAAGAGAAATAATTGTAATTAATATACCTCTCGGATCACTTTCATTGTCAACATCAGACGTGTCCACCAGCAAATAGAAGGGAAAAAAAAATACACACCAATTAAAATAAATAAATAAATAAATAAAAGGGCGAAAGAAACAGAAGAAACGATCAAGTCCAAGTTGTGACTTGAATCGTCCAACCGTACACACGTGTATGACCCACCATTGAATTTCTGGTTGTTCTTCTTCTTCTTCCTCTTCCCATGTGGTTTTCTTTTGACCTCAATTCTTCCCATTTCGTTACTACTTATTATTCATCCATTTTCATATATTTTTTTTTCTAAGGAAATCTTATTATATTTTACGAATAGTTATTACACCAGCCCTAAATTTTAGTCAATATACTCTAATACCCCTACTTTAACATTTTTCCCCATTTGATTTAGGCTATGAAACATTCGCTCTCACGGTATGCACGCGCCCGCGTATGTGTATAATATCTATTTTTTTTTACCAACCGTATATGTCCGAAAATGGGTTAGTCAACCTTGATAAATTAGGCTCCATCCATTAACTTGGTGAGAAAATATAATAAATAAGAATATGAGTTAGAAAGGGTTAATATTCCTCAAAAAAATTAAAATTTAAACCATTAGGAGGCAACATGTATTTCTATTTTGGTGGAATGTGGTTTTTTTTAATTGAGAAAAAACTGCTTCTTTTGTATTCTCTATAAGTAGAGAATGAGCGATAGAAAATGGACATCTTTTTTACATACAGTAGAACAAAACATCCCCTTCTTTTTCTAGACAATTTCTCTAGTAGCTGTGCTGTGTAATATAACTGAGACCTCCACTATGATATGGCTCGTTTAGATACCACGAGCAACCATAAAAACTCTTCATGTATGCTGTAAAACCTTCAATATACAATGTCTATTATGTTTATTTGAGCAGGTGTTGTTCTTCCCGGGAAGAAAATTTATTTGTTTAAACATGAGACATCGATTGAGTTGACAAAACATATTTTATAGGGGGGATTACTGTAAAGTTCCATGTAAGAGAATTAATATCAGAAAGGTCCTAAGAAGTTGTCAATGCGAGTTACTTGAATTGTCAATGGAGCTGCTTGAGTTGTCAATGGGACCTTTATGATATTAATTCTTTTGCATGTGACTTTATAGTAATTCCTCCTGTTTTTTTTATATCTACAAAATTGTCAATACATAGTAATGGGGATTGACTCTAGTGCAAGAGATTAGCTTCCCTTGCAACGTAGTAAATTAATGTTCAAATCCTTAATAAAAGAGCTACATATATTTAATGTTTAATAATACTTTAAATAATATTGCCTCCAGTAAAACAATGCTTGGAGAATTAAAATGCCTGAATAATCATGTGTATATAGCAATAAGAATTGATTTTAGTGAAAGGGACTAATTTCCCTCACAATGTAGTAAGTTAATGTTCAAATTTTTATTAAAAAAGAGATGACCATATTTAGTGGCTCATAATGCCTCAGATAATATTGTCTTCAGTAAATGATTCATGTACATGATTAACAAAATCATCCGTTTATTTTACCTACTTTAAAAATTCTAGTGTGTTTAATTAGGTGAAGTAGGAGTGAAAAGGTAAGTTAAAAATTGAAGTTGTGGAATGAATAGATATGAATATAATTGAATTTTTTTTTTCTAAATGTATGTATGTTCTTTTTTAAAGAAATTTTGTTCAAAGAATCATTGGGTACTAAATGAATACATATAAACACATTTCATAGCAGAAATTTAACTATTGATTCATTACGTTGCAAAGATCTAACATCTTCAGGTAAAACCAACATGGAAGAGGGGGCCACAAGGAGGAGACAGAGATTAAAGGATGGGCCCACATAAGAGAAAAGATGTTAAGGGTTTAATTTGTCCGGCACAAGGCAAGATTCACAAGAGCACATGCTGCTGCAACCACAATCAATGAGGCCCCATCTTTATCAACATCATGGTCCTCCACTCCACCTGCCCATTTATGTCATTGCCCTTCCAAATTTCTCCCACCCTTTAATGCTGCACTGTGGTAGATTTCACTCATCAACACTAGCACAATGTACCAACTCGTGTTTTTCATATTTCAAAATAATACAAATATTCTTCGACAAAAAGCAACTATATTGTTCTCGTATTTTTTTTCTTTTTAAAAGACAAAATGGTACGATAATAATCAAAGTAGAGTTACAATATAGATATAGTAAGCTAATAAGCAAGCATGGGAATTAAAAGTGTAGTTTGTGCTATTTGAACTGTGAAGGATGTCAACATTGAGAGAATGTTAGTGTGCTTGTATTTGGCTAAAGTGGCATGCATGTGTGTCCTTTTCTTTTTCTTTTCAATACAATCAATTTGAACACACGTAATTATGTCAAACATTGGATTCGAGCGTACTACCTCAATCAAGTGTAGAGAGTGGTATTGCCATTGAGACAGCTTAGCATTCACATTGTGCTATTTCTCTATCATCTCTTGTAAAATATTTGAGTTTGCAGTAGTATTTCTCACTCTTGATAATACTCCCATCAATATTTAATAGTTAAATATCGATTCACTGAAATCAATAAAATGATTAAATTATTTGTTTGTGAAAATGTGGGTTATTTTTTTCCCCCCTAAAACGTCATGCTTAATCATTTTTATTGAAATTATCCCTTAATTGATGGGAATCCACTTAACAAGTGTAATCATGATGTGATAAATTTATAAATTTAGGAGATACAATTGATCTCAATGTCTCACATTTAATACCAAAATAAACTCTTTTGCAACTTGAACTTGGACGGAGTAATAATTTTCTTTCTCTTGTTTAGGTTGTTTTATGGCAAGGGTGAGATAACGAATGAGGTATATAATGATTAAGGGTTGAAATCGTTTTATTTTTTTTTAATTTAAAGTCATGGAAATCAAATTCATTTTTTTAGTGAAAAAACCTATTTAAGACTGTGTAAGTGTCATGTGGTGATTGCTCATTGGCATTTATAATTCCATTTTGATGCCGACTGAAAATATTTTCTTAATTGTTCATATGTGAATGACTTGCCGTGTAAAACATGCCATTTTTTCAATTAATATTATCTATCACGAAAAAAAACAAAAAGAAAATTCAAGTGAGGTGTGTGCGTGTGGATTGAAAAAGGGTTTCGTGTAAGGCAATCATAAAATTATGATACAGAAGTGTGAGAGTCACAAAATGGAATAAAATAAAAATTTGGTCAAAGTCTGTACCCAAAAAAAAAAATGGTCAAAGTATGAGCATTGACTGTGGTAGTTGGAATTTGTGGAAGGAGATGATGAGAAAATGAGAGGGGACATGAATAATATAAAATGGTGTCCCTCACCCATTTCCAGGAAAGTAGAAATCGAGAGTCCTTACATATAAACATCCACATTACAATTATACATACATCACTTTCCAGTTTCTTCGTTCAAAATTATCAACTTCCCGGAAAATTAAGGATTCTATTCAAATATTCAACGCTTTACAATTCATTGACTATTGCTTCCATTGTCCTTTTCTTTCTTGCATCTTGTCCCTGCTTCTTTCTATCAAAAAAAAAAAAAAAAACCAGCATATTAGTGGACTTTTATAAGTTGATCTTTCCCACTCCCATTTTTTTTCCCAGATAAGAAATACACATGTATTTAGTTTAAGTAACATATAATTGTTATCAAATCATTTCGAAGGTTCATGTTAGAATGCGAGAAAGTGTGAGCTCTAAATTATATAGAATTGATTTTTCACCTGAAGTCGACATCCTTGAGACTTCACAAATTGATCTTTCCTACTATTTTTTTAAAAGAAAAATATACACATGCATTTAGTCAAACTAACCTCTAACTGTTATTAAATCATCTCGAAGGCTCGGGTTAGAATGGGGAACATGTGTAAGCTTTAAAATTTTTATTATCTTCTAAACTCTTTTTTTTTTTTGAAAAAAACAGTTAATGAGTAAATTTATTTTAGAAGTTTTTCATTAAGAACAATGTTGTACCGAAAGTTTCAAAATAGAATAATATTATCTCTTACAGTTAAAAATGTTAATAGTCAACATCAATTTTTTAATAGTCACTGTTTCATGGGAAATGGGTAATATTGCACAATCTTAAAACCTATGAGACAATGATACTCATAGAAAACTTTTAAGACAACGATAATCATAAGAAAAAATTTCTAAAACAAAATTGTACTTTAACCCTTGCAAAATTGAAACTGATTTTATTCAAGTGTAAGACATCTAATTTAATTAATATATTATAAGTAGTTAGAATATATCAACGCTGACTCATTCATTATTATATAAAAGGCGATCACATCCTTATATAATACCTACCACTTATCCAGTATATACAAATGGTGGGATATTACTGTATAAATAGGAATAGCCACCATGCATAGAAACATATTGTGAAATATATAATTAAGTGACTCTCTCTCTTAAGTTATAGATGAAAGATTTTTGGGCCAATATTTGAATAGGCTCTTCATTATCTTTTTTCCCCTGTAGTTTTCTCTCTCCATTTACCTTAATCATTAGATTATAAAAGAAAAGAGTAATTCAAATAGTGGTTAGTTTATGATCAAAAAAGTGGTTTGAATATCACAATGAAACATATAGGATTAAAATGAATGTAACGAGTAATTGAAATATATGTGAGGAAAGTTTTCTATGGTTTTGCTGAATATGTTATAAATATTTGTCATCTTATAAACATTGCTGGCAATTAAATTTCTCACCAAAATCTTCTCTATCATTTTCCCTTTATGAATTTTTTACAAGAGAGGGGATTGTTATGAATAGGAATAAATTTCACACAACAATAAATGAAGTGTAAAATTATACATATCTATATAGGAAAAAAAGTTAATGATGGGATGTATAAATAAGATAAAAAATTTTGTCTATCTGCCTTACAAATATGGCTTGATGAGTATATTTGAGAGAAAGAGAGGAAGCTAAGCCAAATTAAATTTGTGATGTGTGTTTCTGAAATTTGAAATTTCTTGTTCTTTCGTTGGTTGTTGAAATTTCTCAGTGCTATCGAAATCTTAATAATGGGAGCATAAGAAAAGTGGGCAAAAGGCCTGAAACATACGAAATCTCTTTTAAGATGAAAAGAAGAATTACCTACGAATTAGTTGGATTCAATCATGAAGCATATGAGCAAGTGAAAATGAAGTCGCATAATGTTTGAGAAATCTTGTTGCATAAAACATCATTCATTGGACATCATGATAATAGTTGTACGACGACGCACCCATATGTGTGTGTGTGTGTGTGTGTGTGTATGCATGCTTGACCACCGAAAAGTGGAGGCATAGAGGCAAGCTTGCATCATTTGTAGGCCAAGCTTTGAAAATTATATATATGTGCTGTGCATCCATCTTTGTGTTGGAGAACTTCATCAAAATGCACTTTTTCTTCTTTCAACACTTCCTTCGAGCTCGTTTCTTTTGCCTTTTGGACTTTCGATTTTAAGCGTTAAGTTGGGATCTCATTCCATGTTGATTGTTGAAGGATGAGTTATACATTTATTTTTCAAAATAAGCAAAATTCTTTAGTTATGATTCCTTCTCCAACCCCATTAGATTACAATCCAATGACCAACATCCTCTAATTGAGATTATTTCGAGTGGCAAGGAGGCATCACAGGGGTACTCCTTTATGCCTCATTTTATTATTATCTTTTCATTTTTTCCGTCATAAATTTGCCTTTTAATTCTGTAATATTTTTGGTGCTGAAATTTTTGGGTATTTTATTATCTGATCTTCCCCGTCCCATCCTGAAATAATTGACAAAAGAGGATATTTCCACAAGCAAGAAATAATTCAAAAAGTCATTGAGTTATTTGAGATAATATCAGATATTAAAAGTGAATATTTTTTCAGCGGAGATTGGGTTCATCACATTATGAATTGTTCTTCTAAAAAGTTAAAAAAGTCGACATGAGGATAAACAAAAGCCCACTTATTTAGTGAATGCATTAAAGCCGATTATTTGTGGGAGGAGAGCCCATGAAAACCCAAAACAATTATAAGTTTTTCTTTGTTTCTGACTTTAAAAATAAAGGCCCAAAATTATAAACCCTTTTATTTTGGGCCCAAAGCCATCCAAGCCTAACCCAGTTTTGTTAGATTTGGACCTGTAAAATAAAATTGAGAAACAAAACCAATGAATTGTTACTGAAGTGGTAAGTTGCCTACCAATGACAATTCATTCAAATGCTAAGCGGTTTGGTTTTGTTTAAACGTAGTTTTGTATTTAAGCCCCAATATATGTAAAAATTATTGTTGCGAGATTCACCCATTACAATCAGGTATGCGATACAAATCAAATTTACATATAGTAGAAATAAGAAAATACAAGTTCAAATGTCAAAAAGAAGCAAGAGATAAACACTTTTAAAGCTTTGTTTTAAAGCTTGTTTATCAACACCCCATAATCACTTTCACATCGAGATAAAACTTTCCTTACATACTTACCTTTAATTGCGTACAAACACTTTTCAAAAGTTAATCTAAACATGATGTTGAGCTTTAGAAAAGATTAATCTTCAAGTATATGACATAGGACACCCTGATAAGCAGCCAAAAAAATATCGAGCAAGAAAAAAAATAGGAAAAAAAAAACATTTGCGGTTAGGAAATAGCGGGACAACATGCTTCGCCTTCCTCTAATGGCATGGTGTTAGGGTTTAGAAGTTTGACTGACCGTTTTTAGTGTTCCTTGTCGTTCTGCTTCTTCTTCGTCCTCTTTATCGCTTTGTCCCTTCGTGGGAATTCCGCCATCTTTAAAGATTATATTTTTGCAGCACAAATCACATATTTCATTGGTTTCCTCTGCTCTTCATTTTCCGACAGATAAATATATATATTTTTTTTGGGGGGACTTCGCTGAAGAATTTGAAGGATTCTATTCTAATATGTTGGCTTGTAATCCTGCTAATAAGTTATCGTTTAATCGATTCATTAGAAATGGCGATTTGGTTATTGTTTATGAGAGGCATGACAACATGAAGCCTGTAACGGTGTCTGAAAATTCTGTCCTCCAGAATCGTTTCGGAGTGTTCAAACATTCTGACTGGATAGGAAAGCCATTTGGTTCCAAGGTGTTCAGTAACAAGGGTGGTTTTGTATACTTGTTGGCTCCTACTCCAGAGCTATGGACTCTTGTATTAAGCCATAGGACTCAGATTCTCTATATTGCTGATATTAGCTTTGTAATCATGTATTTGGAGATTGTTCCTGGTTGCTTGGTTTTTGAATCTGGAACTGGGAGTGGATCTTTAACCACTTCTCTTGCAAGGGCTGTTGCTCCTACAGGACATGTCTATACATTTGATTTCCATGAACAAAGAGCTGCATCAGCTAGGTAACCATAAAGATAGTTTTCAGATTCTTACATTAGAAATTGCTATTTCATTTTACTGGATACATGGTATGTTTTTTTATCTTTTACCGGTCTGCTTGTTTGCTTATTATCTTAGCTATGTGGTCTGTCTTGTAAAATTTTCAAGCCATATATTTCTTGAAACAAATGATTATATGCTTCTGTACTAGTTGACCTAGCAATCTCTGCTATTTTAAGGGCACTTACTTCTGTTAGAGCTCCACAACATGATTTCAAGAGCATTCGATTAATGCAGAGCGGGTGTATCTGTGAGTGTGGGTGAGAGGGAGGGAGGTTTTGCATTACTATTATTTGTTTTATAAGGTTTAGATTGTGATGAATAAACAATTGTGTCATATGTTCAATTGATCCTTATCTGATTTTAGGGAAGATTTTGAGAGGACAGGACTAAGCAGCTTGATCAGCGTGAATGTGAGAGACATCCAGGGCGAGGGATTTCCTGATGAATTCGCCGGTTTAGCTGATGCCGTATTTCTTGATCTACCCCAACCTTGGCTTGCCATTCCTTCAGCTGCAAAAATGTTAAAACAAGATGGAACTTTGTGCTCATTCTCCCCATGTATTGAACAAGTACAACGATCATGTGAAACACTTCAAACCAGCTTCACAGGTACCTTTGTGTTCTCTCTTTCTTTTTGTGAGTGTGTGTGTGTGTGTGTGTGTGAAAGAGTCTATTTAACTGGTATGCATGTTTTTTTGGGACATGTATAGATATAAGGACATTTGAGGTGCTCCTACGCACATATGAAATTCGAGAAGAGAGAATGGATGGGAATGCAGGGGAAGGGAATGTCGCTAATGGTTCTCTTCCTTGCAAGAGAAGGCAATGTTCTGATGGAAACAACGTGCTTAGCAGTAGCAGTAGTGTTTCTACTGTTGTTATGGCCAGACCTAATGGTGAAGCAAGAGGTCATACAGGCTATTTGACATTTGCAAGACTCAGATGCCTCTTATGAGGAGTGCACACACGTCCATCCAATTTTGTACCAGAGATGAAGCTCTGTATCTTTAACCTCCTTTTAATTTCGGCCTAAGGCAACAATTTTTGTTCAATCTAGTGTTTTAGTTGTTGGAGAAAATTTTGATGGATGCTTCCATATATAATATTTCTGAAATTAAGTCAAAATTGGTTTTCCATAATGCATTCAATTGTCACTTTTGAGTTTTTTTTATTTTTGTTCATGATTGAAAAGTACGTGAATGATATGATATTCTTGGGTGGTTTTAACTAATATGTGCTTGCCATTTTTCTTTTCTTGTTTCCTTTTTAAGCTTTTGACCTTCTGGATGATGGTCCAATTCAGAAACGTCAATTGGTGTTGTCGCTAATGCTTGTGCAAGAGCATTCAGAGAAGAGAAAACTTGGCAACCCCCGGGGGAAGAAGAAAACTAGGATGAAGGAAAAGTTGAAGAGAAAGATCCACGTTGTTTGCCCTCCAATCTTTCTCTTCATACATGGAAAGAGAACTTTTTTTTCTTTTTCTACTCTCATGCTTCTTTATTACCTTTTCATTTAAGCCATTAATTTTGATATCTATCATTTTTTAAAATTTTGATGACGACCTTTTTCTCCTTCAAAATATCTCATTTGATTTTTTTTTTAAATTACTTACTTTTACTTACTAAAACCGTTACAAACTTAAAATATTATTTTTTTTAAATTTTTAAAGGTCTAATATTAAATATTATAATGTTTAATAGCAAATGATCTTCAAAAATAAGTACGGATTTTAGAATATGATATTATATGATATATAAATTCTAAAATATAATTATCCCTTGAATGAATACAAAGAGGTTGCATGGATATTCCAAGTAAAAGTCAAGTTGGTAGGATTCAATCCTATCACAATCCTTGTTAGTTAAGTCTTAGTTAAAAAAAAAAGGGATTAAACATTGTTTTTATCTCAGAAATATCATCTCTAGAGTAATTATACTTGAGAATGTTTTTAGGGTTTAATTAAGCTCCAGAAGTCTCAAAGCTAGAGCAATGTGATCCCAAGGCGACGAAAACAAAGATAGATGTCTACCACGTAATATTAAGCTTCTTCACGTAGGAATACAAGCCGAGAAGAACTGTCGCCCTTCCCCCCTGCATTTCTATGCTTTGAACTTTACTTTTCCCTCTCCAGCCTCTGCTCCCAACTGAAATCACTTCCAGGCTTTCGCCCTGCTACTCCCGAAGCTAATCCAGCCGTTGGAGTCGCTAGCGGCGGCGTGGGTGGTGCCGAAATGGGTCTCTTCTGAAATCGTTCCTTTGAGTTTTCACTCAAACAAAATTGACCACAACTCGAACCTTGGCAGGGAGCAGCGAAAGACCACCTTCTAGACGCGGGTGTCTCTCCTTTCAATGGTTTCACCTTCGATCATATCCATGGCACCAAGGTTGGTGGCACCATCTTCGACCACTTCTGCCGCCACCACTCCATCGCCGAACTCCTTGCTTCTGTTAATGGCTTCACCTTCGATCATGTCCATGGCACCAAGCATTGTTAGAGAACACGATAAAATTAAAATTATCAAATGTGGGATAGAGAGTTTTCATTTTTAACTCTTTTTATTGTGCAGTAAAGAGGCCAAAAGTTGTGGGAGTAATCCCTCGGTTGCCGGGCAAGCCAATATTTGCTGTCCTAAATGCAGATTTTGAGTTCATTAGAATGAGATTAGGAGGTAGTTTTGTTTTTTTTAAAAAAAATTGCCACCTAGATAATGAAATGTTGCATCGAGCGAATTAAAAGCTACCACATATATAATATAATCAAACAAATAAGTTAATAGCAAAAGTTAACCGTGTTTTATTTTTATTTTGTTACCCACCCGGTTCACCAGAGCTTTGCCCTGACTACATCCGGATCCGACCTGCGTCGCGCACCTGGCAGTGGTGGGAGAGTCTCCCAGCGGAGGTTTTCTGCATACATCAGGTCTCGAACTCGAGATCTTGTTTAAACGGCACTGAACCGCTTACCACTCGGACCAACCCCCGGTTGGTAGTTAACCGTGTTTTAATTCATTTAAGTATGAATGTTGGGTCACATGGCATCCCCACGAGGCTTAGAGGATGGGTGTTCGAGTGTTGTTTCTTTTTTTTTGGGGGGGGGGTTGTGAAGAGTCCTATGGAGAGGGCTAGAATAGTGTTATAAGTTGAAATTAAAAAAAATGAATAATCATTGAAATTCATGTAAAGGCATAAAAAACGAGAACCATATTTTTTTTTAGATATTGTAGAATAGCCATAGACTTCTTGATGAGAGTAAAAATCTAACATGTGTTACCTTTTTGAGAAAAAGCCCACACTACTATTGTTATGAATAAAAAAGTAAAAACTTGAAGTTATTTTAATGGTTAGACTAACTTTTCTCTTATTTTTAAAACTTATGGGTAATTTCACATTTCCGAAGGATAAACGGTGTTTAGTAGAAACCCTATAACAGCAACAATTTTAAACAAGACCAAAAATATGAAATAATAATGAAATTGAAATTGAGATTATTGCTTCTTGCAGAAGGGTAGCTATGTTGATAAAAAATTGGAGAGTGGTATATTAGGATATAAATTACTATTAAAATTTGTAAAAAAAATTATCATTAAATTAAATGATATCAAAATTTGATAGTAACCACCCTAAATTTGATTAGCATATCTTATAAAAGAGGACAAGTTTTTATATTTAAATTCCTTCGACTTAAATCAATAAAAGGGGTGCCTGAAGTGTGCTTGGAAATCAAGTGAGCAGGATATTTCGTTGCTAACAATCCATTGATGGAATGCTTGAGAACTATTCTGATGTTGGACTTTAGGGTATTCACCTTTTCATCCAACGGCCTTAGGGATCAAAAGGACAAAAACCCAAAATTTAAAGTAAAAAGAGAAAAATGGAAAAGACTTGACATGAGACATTACCAATTAGTTGCAACAGCCATAGCTCTTTCAAGACGGCACGGTTCAGATATCAATTCCATTATAAATTATTAAATGGATAAATTAATAATTTGTTTTTAATGTTATATATTTATGTATTAATTTTTATAAATATTAAACGTTTATTCACTCGTAGAAGCATACCATTCACTTACTACAAAACCAAAGTAGAAAAAAGGACTCTTTCTATTCTATTACTTGTTATGGAATTAGTATCTCAGAACTCATATAGGAGATACTTACATACTCCTAAAATGTTACCTTGTTCATGAAATATTTTGATTATTTTTTTTTTTTTTGTGAATTTCACATCTTATAAATTTTTATTGATTATTTATCTTTCTTCACAACCCATTATAATAGATATTTGTGGAATCCATAAAAAAAATTGAAACATTTTTATTAGATAAAGTATAAATAATATGACACTTCAGGAATATGCAATTATTTCTCATCATATGTTGTCATTCTTGGCATTTTATAGAACCAATATGTCAACATTAGATGACAAAAATAAATGCCAATATTATAGTTTATAAATGATTATGTTGTGTTCTGTAGGATTAAAAATTAATAATATATTTCTCTGTCTGCAATTATATGAGAATTCTAAGTTTGCCTTTTGTCTTTATTTTTTTATTAAATTGTAAATTTAGCTCAAAAGTTTTTCCGAAGTACACTGAATGTCTAAAAATATTTTGAGAAATAATGTTGTTCTGAAGCTTGAAGTTACCAATACAGAGTAATATTACCCCACTATAAAAACTGACTTTGACCATTTACTTGGCTAACCAACAAATCATCCACCTCGCTGCTCGCTCCCTTCCTCTCTCTCCTCTTGCCATCAGCTTGTCTTCCTCTTCCTCTTCTTCGGACAAAGTGGGTACTTCATATATGCTTGACGAAGCAGTCCTCCTCTCACCATCAGCCACGCCGGTAGAGCGAAACCGGTAGAGAAGGGTTCGACAAAGCAGTCTTCGGTAACGGGCGCCGCCGCCGCCGCCGACAGAGGCCAGGACCATGTAAGTTCATCTGACCATTCAAAGAAATCATCTGTCAACTCCAAATTTGATAACTCGAGTTCTTCATCTTCCCCTTCCTCCACCAAATCTTCCACTTCCACCTTGCTTTTGAAGTCTGTGCTTTGAGATATTGTCTCTTCTTCTTTCACACTGAAAGTTTCATGCTGCCGTTGGTGTGTTCGAAGAAGAAAGTTGCTGTCTGCCATGTTTTGTTTTGCGGTCTTGCTTGGGGCTCTAGGTTTTGGAAACGAGGTCTGGGAGAGGGCCGCCATTGGTGAGTTCAAGAAGGTCTCCATTGTCGCTAGAGTGCTTGAATAAGATCGCCGCCGCTAGGAGAGATCATGGGTCCCAGTCCGGCCACGCCTTGAACGGTGACCATTGAAGCGGGTTTAGAGGGACGGTGACCATGGACGCTTTTGAGGAGGAGGAGGACGACGGGGCTGTGACAAGAGAAGGAGCTGAAGAAGGAGACGGAGTGGTGTTGTGGGAGCCTGAGAGGGCCGGAGCTATTGCTCTTTGATAACTTTCAGGTGATATTGCTCATCGAAAAACATCTGAATACCCAGTATTTCTTTCTGTATGAAAACATTTGAGACACATTTACACCTTCATACCTTTTTATAGTAAAAATCGTCCAATTTCAGATGCTACTAAAAAATGTTTCCAAATCTTCCTCTAATTAAATTTTTACAATTTTTCTATAAAAAAGAATGTAAATACAGCAGAAGGGATGGAACCCACCCCCTACCATCCTACCCTCACCAAAGAGTAGTAAAGGTAAAATGGGTTGGCGGCTTGCCTAAAAATGGTGGGGTCAGGCTCTTCCAGCGGGTTATGACTGTCCATGGATTAGCCCACTTAATCTGCTTTTCTGAAAATTGTTTTTTTAAATAATATGTAATATATTTTCTATATTTTTTTCATCTCAATGTTTTTATTAAAAAATATTATTAAATTATATTTTTAGAATAAACAACACCTAATACATCTACATCTAAAAGTAGTATAAAATATTTTATTGCTTATTTTAACTATCTATAATACTATATTTAAAATTACAACAAAACATTAATACTTATATATTTTTAAATTATAAGAAGATTAATGAAATAATATTATTTTTTAGGTTAAAACAATTTAATATTGTTTGGTGAAATTTTTTTTAACTGCATTTTACTTTATTTTTCTTACAAATTGTTATAATCAAAGGCTTAAATGATTGTAATTAAGGTAAGAACAAATTTAAACATTAATAATTAGAGCATTTTTAGTCAAAAAAATTTGAATCTTAAGCATAAATTCAAAGAGATTTAAAGTTTAAATTTATTTTAAAAGTTTTTCTCCAAGATTGCCTCATTTTTTGTACATTAGAACTACCACTAAAATTTTAAAACAGAGCAATATAACCTTTTACTATTAAAAATATTAAAAATCAACATCAACTTCTTAATAGTTAATGTTAGTTTCTAATAGAATGGAACACCATCATTATATTCCGAAATTTTTCATAAAAACTTGAGATAATATTCTTGAGTTAAAACGAAAAAAATTTGCACCTTAAACTTACGGAGAAGTTTCCTCAATGGCGTCTGAATAATGTTAACATCTTTGCAGTTAAAAACAATGGGACAATCATAAAAATATCACTGCGTATAGGATTAAAGAGTTTACTGCAAAATGTTGGCCAAAGAAAGAGTTCACTGCAAAATCAACCATTATGATCCTTTCGAGCTCCTTTTCCACTGTGAACTGAGCACTTGATTTTAGCGTTCCGGAAACTCTACACTGTTGGAGCATTCATTTCACGTAACCGCTTTGATATGCTCAAGTTTTCATTGCTCCATCCCTCCCTCTGCTTAAATTCACTACTGGCCGCTAATAAACATCAAACCCAAATTGGTATCTTTACTTACCAGCTAAGCTAACCCTTACAATTTATCTCCACACTTGGCTTTGTCATCTTAGAGTTACTATTAATCCAAGGAAATACTCCAGCAGCCTAGCAAAAACGTTAACATTAAAGAGCCTGGTTACACTGTATGATTGTTTCTCACTCAACCGCCTGCATTTTCTTTTAATGAATTATAAGGCTGGTTCATGCCGATAAACCTGCTTCTCTCTTCAGCATTTGGATGGTTAGTTATTAAAATAACTATAACTCCTCGTCGTCTACAATGCTCCAGATTAATTTAAAGTTGCTAATGGAACACACAACCATCCAACAAAAAGATTCCCACTCCCAAGGGGACTAAAATGATCCTAATCTAAGATTCATGTGTAATATGGCTCCTTCAACGCTGATTTTCCCGACGCCGGACATACCTAGTTCTATCATTGTATCTTGGTCTATCCTGGTGCCTTTGTGGCTGTGGCTCCACCCTTCTCTGTCTTTCAGGTGATCTCTGCACGATCTCTCCATTCACAAATAGTTCAGCTGCATCAAATTAGTTTGAAAACTCAATTCATCAGGGCATTGGAATAAAAGAAAGCCACGATCAATGGACCATCTTAACATGTAATATGAATTTATGCTTGCACATGAAGCTTAAGGAAATATTGCATGTAGCACAACCATTTCAATCTTCAAAGTACATAAAATTAATACATATTATTGCTGTTTCTATGAAGAGAGGATGGTACTATAGAGAAGGACTTCATGCGATGCAATGTCTCTGCTCATGATTACGAAACTACATAGGTTGGTATTGTGACAGCATAAGATCAGAGAGAACTTTCATGTGAGTCCATTAGCATCCAAAGCTATTAGTTAAAGCAGATTTTTTTTTTTTTACCTGAAGTGAAAGCAGATTAAGACCTTACAACAGTGCAAAGATTTCAATATTATCAAGGGGGTACAAGGTCATTTCATTCATAGCTGATAACTGAGATTAAAATCAAACAACTTAAAATGCTCCAGCACGACCATGGAAAGAGAAACAGAACAGAGGCAATTCTCTCTCATTAACAGAGCATTTACATTGTGTCATGAACTGCTATCAAAATATCTCAGCCCAACTAAATAACAAGAATACACTTAATGTTCAGTCCAGTTTGTAACAATTATAGGCATAGCAAATTAACAGAAACACAGGGAAACACAAATGCAAAGGGAAGGGAAGAAGAGAGCCACAGAGAGAGATTTCCCAAGAATGGGACCATAGACAAAATCACACAAATCATCCACTAAGCCTCTTCTCTTGATATAGAGTAACCCCTGCTGCTTCAGTCACTTGCACCTAACCCCGTTACCACCTCATCATATGCTTATGCACACTCCACTCACTTGACAAGAGATATTCATTATTCATCCATTTGGTCATCACTTTATTATAAATCATGGCACATTGTTTTAAATGAACAATTACTTAAAAAAAGAAAATAATTGAAACACCAAAATCATCAGGAAGAGGGGGAAAAATGAAACAGACATGGTTGAGATTGAACATGACTGGCATGCTTTTAAAACACTGGAAAGCTTTTTAATACTTACCGCCGTAATCCTTATTCTCTGGATCAACGTATGAATCGGGGAGGACAAACAGTACGCCGGGCAACCCTATTGATCGCACGGAATGTGAGGGAGAAAGAAAAGAAAAACAAAGGTACTGAACATGCATATAAACACAAGTATTGAAGCAAATCTACAATAAACCTTCTAGCTTGTTAGATGTCTCCTCGTCAATCTCACACCCAAATCCGAAGTACCTCTCACAAGAAACATTATAAATCTTCTTCTTAGCTTCCTCTTCACTGAAAAGTGAGAAGAATTGAGAATGAGGTACAGTTAATAACGAAAAGTCAGAAGGGGGATTTTCATTTTCTCAAGCAACCCAGCAACCAGAATCAGTATACCTTCCAACAACCTTGGCAAGAGTTTGTACATAACAATCAATCATCTGTTGTTTGGTAGCACCCTCTCCGCCGGGCTTGTCCATGACAATGAGCCAGTGCTCATAGTCGCAACCGGGAAATAGTGGGGCCATCTCAGTGGGCGGTCGGTCACTGAAGTTGGAGCCGGAGTTGAGAGGTGAGTAGGCCGAGTTGCCGGAGCGGTTGACGCGGCATCGGACGGCAGTGAAGCGAACCGGAGCGAGCGAGCGCAATGCTTGAGAAAGCGGATTGAGAGATCTGCGAGCAAGGAGGGTGGTCGGGATAAGAGGGCATCTGGTGATGGAAATGGAAGTGGTGGAGAGAAGGCGTCTGGGAAGTAAGGTAGAAAGGGAAGCAGAAGAGGAGCAAGAAGCTCGAGCTAGGGCGCGCGCCATTGCCAGAGGAAGGGATGATAAGATAGGGTTTTGCGGACCTGCGTTCGGCTTGGCTCCTCCTTTCTTTACTTATGGGCTGTGGGCTGTGGCTTATTGTAGAGAAACAAAAGTCACACATGGCTTGTACCAAAAAAAAAAAAAAAAAGTCACACATGGCAAATACTGAATAATTTATTGGGTTAAATGTGCTGCCTTTGGTTTAACTTGAGTTTTAGTTGATGAACTTTAAAACAGAAGTTATTTTAATCCTTTAAATTTATTACATTTAAAACTGTTAATTCCTTTGGTTTTAAAAAGATTTGAATCTGATAAATTTTGTTTATGTGTCACTAATTCCGTTAATTATGATAAAATGTTTTAATAACTAGATAAGATAATATGAAAATAATTCTTGTATGATCTATCCATGTAGTTTTAAGTTTCTTTCTTGGCTTTTATTTTTATCTTTCTTGGTTTTGATCCCCTGGAGTTTCAAACACATGGTTTTTGTCACTGTAATTTTATAAGGATTTAGATGTTTAATAATGTTAATTAACATAATTAAATTTAGGGACCAAAACCAAAATTGGTTAAAAGTATAGAGACTTTTTAAAATTATAAGAATTAACAGTTTTAGATGGAGTGAATTTGAATGACTAAAACAACTACTTTTAAATTTTAGAGACGAAAATCCAAATCGGGGTAAACTGTAGAAATAAAAAATATGTTTAACCTTAATTTTTTTTTATTGATATTCCATGGTTTCTGTACAACACATATATGATCTTTTATAGAGCTTTACAATGTATTCGGGCTGATTGGGCCTAAGGCCCCTATATCCTCATTATCAATGTATGAAAAACCGGGCTGAACCGGCCGGTGGTCTGGTCCAGGTGAGGGTTGGCCCGGATCAACCCAATCGACCCGACTTTAACCCGGTAAAAAACCAGGTTGACTGGGTCAGATATATTTTTTTAAAAAAAAGATTTTATGTGCTTTTGTGCTTTTTTTAAAAAAAATTATATGTTTCCTTTGCTTTTTTTTTTTAAAAAAAAATTAGGTTAAGGTCATAAGCAAAAAAATTGATATTAGAAAGGTCTCAAAAAGTTTTTAATAATAAGTAAAAGAGTAATATTGACAAGTGAGTAAGTTATCAGTAGCAACCTTTGAAACCTTTCTGATGTTAATTTTCTTGTATAGGACCTTAATGCAATTTTTCTTTTTTTTTTGTTTACTGTTTTTATTAATATTTAGTGACAAAGGGAATAATTAGATGGTATTTCTTCCTTTCCTTTTTTTTTTACTACAAACATGGTTTTTTTATGATTGATTCTTAGCGTTTTATAATTGATGAATGAATTTTAATTATATTTTTTTTATTATGAATGATTATTAATTACAATGATTAAAAGATTTTAACTGATAAAGATGAATATTTTGAAATTAAACATTATTAAAAGTATTATATTTTAATATTGTCAATTAAATGTTATTATTTTAATATGGCCGGTCTGACCCATTAACCCTTGACCCACTACCTCGACCGGTTCAATACCCGATCCGGTTTTTTGAACCTTGCTCATTATCTACTTACAACCCTTGCCATCAAGTTTGAAGCTATATTTATCAATTGTCCCTAGCTTGCTGAGTAATCTATACTATATCTCATTTATCACTAACCTGGTTAGGATATCTACTTTCTACGATGCAAATTTAAGATAATATAGCTTAAAGGTGAGTAACGACTGGTTGGGGAGCCCGTACCCTAACCCGTTACCCACCTGTTTAAAGTTTCATGAGTATATGTTAGCTCGTATCAATAATTCAACCCATTTAAACTTTTTTAAACGGGTTAAAAATAAATGTGCAGGTTTTATGTAATTAATGGGTAACATGTTTGATACATATTAATTGTACTCCGATATTGTAAAGTGTAAATCTTTAGTTTCGTTAAATTTGGGAGATATACTAAATTGATAGGCAAAGTTTAGATAACTTGACTGCTCCCTTTTTTTTTCTCTCCTTCTATAAATGGAGCCAAAAAAAAAAAATTGGGGCCTAAACTTAAAATTACCAAAATGACCAAAAAGAAATTGACGGGGGAAGGAAGCATTTTTAACGTTTAATTACATGAGGCACCGAAAAATATTTTAAAATAGTTAATGCATTTAAAAAATACTTTATACTGTTGAATGCATTAAAAATTTAATTTAAGGCACTGAAAGCATCGAAAGAATATTTTAAATGTGCAGACTATACCATAACATGTTTTTGAATGATGAATGCAAAAATACTTTATGATGTTGAATTTAATTTTTTAGCAAAATTGGATGCACCTTAACCCTATAATTAACATGCATATGGTTTTGAAAATAATAAGTAAATTATGTGATTTTTGCCTGTATTTTGTTATAATTACATGGCTACCGTTCCCGTTTAAAAAGTTGCATTTTTTTTATAATTGAAGAATAAATTATATAGTTGGTTTCTAATTTGGAGGGGCATTGGTAATGAATTAATTCCTAATTCAAAACAAGTGGGCACACACTCGTGTTTCATTTTCAGTTTTCATTTTTTGACTTCCACATGTGGCGTAGATAGTAGTAATATTTTATGCCTTTTGATGTCTGCTTGGAATTTAAAGCTAAATAATATTGTCCAAGTGGACTTACGAATTCAATATTTATAATAACGCTCTAAATTGCAAGATTGATTTTTTTTTTTTTTGTCAAGATGATCGAGCAATCAATATGAATTGATTAGTACATATCATAAAGTTTCTTAGAAGCCAAGCTACTTATAGATTATGAACAAAATAACTTGTTTTTATACAATACAAACGTGTTTAAACATTTTTCTTTTGAAAAATATGTCTAACTTATGTCTAATTTTAATGTTTATCTAAAGTATACTTTTAATATTTTAAATGTATATCAAGTTTAAGTTTAGTCTCTCGCATTTAAAAAGTGAAATTTTTGGTTATTTAATTTTAACACTATTGATCTTATTTGATAACATTGTTGACTCAACAAATTTAAATAATAATTTTTATAATTAAATGAGATAAAGTGTACGTTATTTATTTATGAGGAAATTTCCTATAAAACATTAGAAATAAATGAGTAGTGTTTTTGCAATTTTGACAATATAAATATGGCATTTAAAGTTTTTTAAAAACATATATAGACTCAATCTATATAATTTTAATAAAACTTAAAAAGCTAATATTAAATATTTTCTATGATTTATTCTTGTTTTACAGTGAAAACATATATTATATATGGATCATGCAAACATTACGTAAGCATGCATCAATAGTCATCGTTTATACGCGGAAGATAAGGTGATGTGATTAAGAATTAAAGTCGTTGAAGTTGACAAAATCACAAAAGTAAAAAAAGAAAAAACTTAATTAATAAATTAATTAAATAAAATGAGAGGCCATTTGAATTGTCAACTTTGCATGTCAACTTGTTCAGACATAATTTTCTTTAAATCCTTGATTTATTTCATTCCTTAAAATTTAAATAACGATTAAGTATTTGGAATAATGATCAAACATTTAAAAAATTTTCATTTGTTGAATTTATCTCTGTCAAACTTGACATAATTCACAATCTTAACATAAAGAATACCTTTGATATATGTTTTTTTTTTATAGATTATCTGACTATTTGAAGCAATTCTCAACATATTTTTTTTCTTTCATTCAAATGGACTTATATTAATAAAATTTTTGACCAAAATATTAATAAATGAAAATTTGTAGATAATATATTAAATTTTTATTTTTATATCACTATTTTACTTAATTATGATTAAACATTGTCGAGTGAATTAAAAGCAGCTCTCCCCACGAGTTAAAAAAAAGAGAGTTCTCCCCAAATTTTTTTTTATATTCATGCGGACTGAAATTTTAAATTTTTTTATTGACTTATAAATAGAATATAATGGAGTTGAGAAAAGAAAAATGTGAGTGTAGGTGTGAACACTGATATCAAAATTAAAAGGGGGAGGAGGGGGGGCGGGATTTATACTTTCTAGCATAATTAATTAATATAACTATAACATTGTACCAAAAAAAAAAGTATAATTATTTCTGCCATAACAAATAAACAAAGAACTAACAAAATTCAACAGCCAAGTGTGTTTTGATTTGTGAAAGCAATTCGATAAATCACTGAAACGAGTGGGAGTTTATAATTTGGCATCTTCATATAAGATAAGCCACCAAGATTGGCCAATGACTTCCCAACCAATAGTGATCATTCTATATAAAACTACGTATAGCATCCCGTCCAGCAGTACTTGGCAACTCGGATATATTTTTTGTTTTTGACCAACAACTACAACAACCCGGTTAATATTTAATTAGTTAATGAAAGCCATATTGTTGTAGTCAAATGATAATTAATCTACATGGGAGAGCTAGCTTGATCATGGTGGCGCTGCCTATATTATACTATTCTCCGGAAAATCCTTCAAAGCCCCTATTCATCGTTTTCCCATCTCCCTCCATCAGTCTCTTCAGCTTCTGAATCATCATAACAAGCTACCTTACTGTCGTCGTCTTCATATATAGACGATCAAGTGCTTCTTAATCATACATACAAGGCTCCTTCTCCTTCTACTGTGCCGTCGTCGTCTTCACCTGTCATGGCTTTCTTTGCAGTTGCTTCTGCTGTTTTTCTGTTCTTCTGCTGCTTCGTTTCTGTATCACAAGCTCAAAACGCTACCACAGATCCTTCTGAAGGTCTCTCTCTCTCTCTCTCTCTCTCTCTCTCTGTGTGTGTCTGTGTGTGCTCTGGCTCGGATATTGAAAGTTTTTCCCCAGAAAATGAGCATTAATGTAGGAAAGTAGGAAACTGCAACAGATGCTAATAAAATTTTTAAACATGATCGTTCTTTTTATTTGCTAGTTATAATTTAATGGAAGCTTGGATTTTGCCTGCCCTTTGTGCCTGAACTTTATTTTCAGTTGAAGTGATATATTGAATTAAATTAACGTATAAAGTAAAATATCTTGTAATGTCGTGCTTATCGATATGATGGTCCTGCTTTATATACATGTATTGAGTAATAATTGATTCGTGAATAACAAAGTCAATCATATCATGCATGGTCCCAAAAAAATCATGCTAAGTTATATTATTAAGGAGAGGTATTATATATATATATATTGATTATGAAGTTTTTGTACCATTAATCTTAGAACTCAAGATCTGGTTTCTTAAATTTTGCTATCAAGTATTTTTGATAGTTTGGGATCAGTTGGATAGTTTTGCAACCATTTGTTTGTCTGGATATAGTACTTTTGTACTGTTAATCAAGTAAAAACCCGATGCGCAAGGGTGAAAAAAGAAGTGGGAAATATTATTTTTCATCTAATGTAATTTCTGCAAAACTTGGAACTTTTATGCAGCGAGAACTTTGAATTCAATCTTCAACAGATGGGAAATATCGGCCCCAGAAAATGCATGGAATATAAGCGGTGAACTATGCAGCGGACGAGCCATCGACAGCACTACCGCCGTCGAAGACTTCAATCCATTTATCAAATGCAGCTGTTCCAATGGCACATGCCACGTTACTGCACTGTATACTCTCTATCTTCCCTTGATTTGATTTACTGGTTTTGCTCTGTTATATGAATTGTTGATCTTGCACTGTTCTCGCTTGTTTCTGGTATTTTTTTTTTTTTTTGTTTTTTGTTTTTATGGCAGGAGGGTTTATGCATTGGATGTTGTTGGGGAAATCCCAGAAGAGCTATGGACTCTCACTGGCCTCACAAATTTGTATGCCTTTTAAACTCCCCAATTTTCCAAGCTGGGTTTTACTGAAATTTCTTGCAAAAAACCTAGAAAGGGTTTTGATATTTTTTTTTAATCAATGGATTCTTTCTCTTGTTAATTTTCCTGCCTCTCTTAGCATGCTAAAGTTTCCTCAAATTGCTATCAGGAACCTTGGCCAGAATTACTTGACGGGTTCTCTACCTCCAGCCATCGGAAATCTAACTAGTATGGAGTACATGTAAGGCCGATTAGTTAGAGAATTTAGGTAGAGAGAATTTGGATTTCCTTGCTGTGCCTTCTGATAAATACTAAGGAACTCACTTTATTGTAAAATTATCCTCATTAGGACCTTAGGCATCAATTCCTTATCTGGGGAGCTTCCCAAGGAATTGGGAAATCTGACCGAGTTAATATCATTGTAAGTCATCCGCTTCCCCTTGAAGCAAATATTTTTCATTCTTTTCTCTCTCTCTCATTTTGTTTCTATGTTTTTGCGAGTGATCTAATTGGCAGCTTTTGGTAAAAAAAGGGAAACAACTGGCAACTTTAAATCTTTTGCTGCTTTTCCATATATTCTGATTGTATCATATTATTCAGAAGTGACATTTCTTTTCTTTTTTGTTTTGAATGGGCATTTTAAGATCTGCAATTGACAATGAAGGAACGTGAACAATTATGTCGCTTATTAAAAACCATTCTGTTTTATTAGAATTATGCTTTTCTGGGACAGATATCTTGTTGAATGTTATTAAAGACCATTAATTATTTGTTAATTCTGCAGGAGTCTTTCATCCAACAATTTCTCTGGTTCCATACCATCTGAAGTAGGGCAACTCGTGAAATTGGAACAACTGTAAGCTGCACTGCACTCTGCATCTATAGTTTCCGTATGACCAAATTGAAAGAGTTCCACATTGGAAGTATGGAATTCTATTTCTAAAGAT
Source organism: Vachellia collinsii (assembly GCA_006871305.1). Classification (NCBI taxonomy): domain Eukaryota; kingdom Viridiplantae; phylum Streptophyta; class Magnoliopsida; order Fabales; family Fabaceae; genus Vachellia; species Vachellia collinsii. The sequence goes on from QFDD01001214.1 coordinate 25,510, forward strand.
GGGCTTATAGGAAATACATTGTCTCAACTCCATAAATTTTAATCTTTGAGATGACATGTATGCGTTTAATTTGTGATTTAATATTCTGTAGAATATATCTAGCTACATACTGGCTAGTATTTTGCTTGCAATTTTCTGGAAATACTTCTGATGGAAGAATTAATCTCTGAGATTTTTTGGTTACAGTAAAACTGATGGACAGAACAACTTGCATTATATTTTGCTTCTCACATATGTATGTGTCATATAATTTTTAATTAAAAAATAATGAATCCTTTCTTCCCATATTTGGAATTTGTATACTACATTTCAAATATATTTGATGGTAACATTGACAATTTATTTTTGGAAACATTCCTGGCAATCCTGTTTCAAGTCTGTGTAGTGAGGCTCCTTATATGCCAAAAAAGTTACAACTCTTTACTCTTCTGGATTATGTCAATTTATTGATTTTTGTGTGATCAGTAGATGATATAAATTTCAATGAAAATTTCTATGCAGCTATTTAGATAGTTCGGGACTTAGTGGCCAGATTCCTCCCACTTTTGCTAATCTTAGAAACCTGGCGACAGTGTAAGAAAGTGTCTCTTTTTCTTGTCTGTTACATGATAATGATAATGTTAAAAATGAAATAACTTTAAAAGTTTTCCTGTTTGTGCAGATGGGCTTCAGACATGGAACTCACGGGCACGATACCTGACTTCATAGGAAATTGGTCTAAGCTTACAGTCTTGTAAGACAATATTATCAGCACCGTGTTTTCCCCTCTTGAAATTAGGACTTTGAATCTCTTAAACATTCTGAAGTAGCATGGGAAGCCTGATAGACTGTTTGATGTTTAATGAGCATTGAGTTTGTCCAGCTAATCTGCATGAAGTCCTTCAAATGTGTGCGTCATTTCAAGGAATGTAACGAATTTGGTTAGAATGAAATTTGAGACGCTTTAATCAGAAGTATCTATTGTCTCACTTTGGAGATAATTAGTTTCAGCCCCCTTGTGTTCAATTTTAAGCTTTTCCTCTAGTGGGTTTATAAAGGGGTTTGAAAGCACATATGAGCTAACAAGTATTTAGTTAAAATATGGTTTTGCTAAGACTATTTGTGTTAATGGATTGATTTCTTTTCTCATCAATGAATTCCTTTCATATTTATAAAAATTAGTTAAATCTTTTATTATAAAAACTTGTGTGAAAAAAAGATCCATTCAGATGTGAAATAGAAATACTTATTTTGATACTTGGTATATCAGGTTCCAGAAGTCTGAGCTCACTGAATAGAATTGCTTTTTTTTTTTTTTTTTTTGATAGGAGGTTTCAGGGTAATTCTTTTGAAGGCCCAATACCATCGTCATTTAGCAATCTGACTTCTCTTACAGAGTTGTAAGTGCCGTCACCATTTACTTGCCTGCATTTCTGCATATGGATAGGAGCTAATTATAATTCTAATGCAGGAGAATAAGTGAAATAGCTAATGGGAGCTCCTCACTGGCATTTATAAGGAATATGAAGTCTTTAACTGTCTTGTAAGTTGGAAGGCAGTGACTCCCCTAATAATTTGCAGGCTGCTTGTTATATATACACACACACACACACATAAATACTTTTTTGCTCTAGAATGTAGCATAACAATTTGGTCAACAATCTTGCAGAGTACTGAGAAATAACAATATTTCTGATTCATTTCCATCCAATATCGGTGAATTTCTAAATTTGACGCAGCTGTGAGTATTCCCTATTCATGTAATGCCTAAGATATGTGTAAACTATCCATATATCTTAGTTTTTGTCGGGGATATAGGCTAGTCAATATTAGCCGTTAGCCTGGCTGCCCTTGAAATCAGAGGTGGAATTTCAAGGGATCCTGTCAACCTATTACTTCATTTCTTAGTTTCTTAATCATGATGCACTTTTATGAAAAAAATTTCTCTTAATGCTCTTGTTTCATGGGATTCTAGGGGCTGGTATGTTGCTATGATCTAAAATAATTGCCTATGGCAATAATGTAATGAAAAGAACAAAAGCAAAGACTGTGATTTTTCTTCAACTTGTTTCCCAGGGGGGAAAAACAAATCAGACTGTGGTTTCCATTGGGTATCTCCAACCTCTATAAATACTTCATTTTTAGGACTGTATTTGCACTGCTGACTATAGGACAACCCTTAATGCTAATTCTTTCAAATTGAAATTTTCATCAAGCTGAGTGATTTGTGAATGTAACTCAATGTCTGTCTTTGACATTAATAACTGGCTCTGGATTAACTTGCTAGTTCACCAGGGTTCTTCACTCATTTTCCATAATCAATTTCCCTTTTATTCTTTTGAATATTATGTGCTTTATATGGCAGAAAATGGTCTTGAGTTGTGTTTGTTTTTCAAATCCAGATGATTATATATGCTGGTTCTTGCAGGGATCTGAGCTTCAATAACATCACAGGACAGATTCCGGGATCACTTTTCAATCTGAGTTCACTAACACACTTGTAATATATGTGCCGTGCCTAAGTAATTGAATTATGGTTTTCCTGACATGCTTTCATAATTGGATTAATGATTTGTTTTTCTTCAATTTCAGGTTTCTTGGAAATAACAAACTCAATGGTACAATCCCTACTCAGATAAGCCCTACTCTTCGCAATATGTGAGTATTCTTGACATCTTGGGCTACAGCATTGTAGGGCATTAAGAATGGAGTATAATATTATTTTTTTTGTTGCACAGCTGTATTAATATTATTATGCTTAACAAATCTTATACCTCATGTATTTCTAAATTAGCGCATTATTATTTTTTCAAACATAGAGGGTGGCTATGTATCTTGTGGGGCATCCACATTCTAATTTGCTAATTCTATATCCATATATCTATAAGATTAAGCTCTACCGGTTCATTACTGTGATGCTTGTGAACATAGAAGTTGGTGAAATCATGTCAATTTTAAACTTATGCTACCGATACTACACTGAGTGTAATTAAAGGCTTAATTCTTCAATGGATTGTCCGTCATCTATTACGTATTTACTTGTACAACTTGAATGAATGCTTACAGAGACTTGTCCTACAACAATCTATCAGGGAGCCTCCCCTCTTGGGTAAACCAACAAAATTTACAAGTGTAAGTAACTTGGTATTTTTATTACTTCTTCTTTTCCCACGACTTCTTTGTCCTTTTCTGATGGTTTCAGAAGTTCCTTGCTTCACTTTAAGTCTTTAATTGGCAAGCCCTCTTTGCAACTTAAAATATGTGATTCTTTATGTACAAATCATACTTAGTTATAGATTTAGTACATTCATTCGTTAAAAGTTTATATTTTATTCATAGAAGAAAACTGAGGGATCTAGATGGAGACAAGAGGTCTATCTCTTGTGACATTGAATAATGCAACAAGAAGCAAAACGAAAGACCCAGATTTTGTTGACTATAATGGTGCTATACAAGAATAACGTTGATATCCAGAACTGTGTAAACTACTGTTGCATAAAACTCAAAAGCTAGATTACAAAATTACAGGGAAAAGTAGTGGAGCTCATATTTAAGTGGGCAAAACTGTTATTTCAGAGAAACAATTTGAATTTATGCCAGGACAGTCTATAATGGAGACTATTTATCGTCTAAGGAGGTTGATGGAAAAGTATAGGAGTAAAGAAAGAGATATTTACATATGTTTTTCATTGACCTGAAAAAATGCTGTTGATTGATGAGCAAGAGAAGTGGTATGAAGAGCTTTGGAAAAGAAAGGTGCTCATGTTACGTATATTTTAAGCAATAGGATATATATGAGGGGGCAACATCTAGTTTGAGAATGCCAAAAGGTGGGACGAAATACTTCCTTGTGAGGATTGGTTTGCATGAAGGATCCCACAAGTGCCAAGTTCAGGCATTTGGGATTGACATTACTAGAGGACAGTGAAATTGATGAGATGTTATGCATGGGATAAAAATTAGGTTAGGTGTTGAAATGGAAGAAGACATCATAAGTAATTTGTGACTGCGAAATACCTGCAGGGGAAATCCCGTCATTAATATCAGAATATTTGTCATTTATTGTGATGCGAATACCCATTAGTTATAGATGTTGATTTAGGATCTAGTTTATTCCACTTATTGCATTCCAGATTTCTTGGGCTCTTAACCTTCATTACTGCCCTTGGGTGTATATGTTTTGTACTCGTCCTACTCAGGAATACAAGAAACAAAATCTTCTTTAAAATATGCTTATTTTTGTTTGTTAAAAAATGTTGAAATTAATTGCACTTTACTTTGTAGCCAACCCCACCTAGTGGGACAAGGCTTTCTTGTTGTGTAGTGAGGATTGTTTGTATAAAGTAATATACATTTTAAAGATTTGCTTGCTTATATACTATGGTGAAACTAACACAGTTATTTGTATGCTGTCTTGTTTGCAGAAATTTGGTTGCTAACAACCTGACAATTGAAGGTTCAAATAGCAGGTGATTCTTGTGCCCTTTATTTAATGATGACCCACGGCAACATTTGACCAGTTGAAACTTATTGGATACTCTCTCCAGTCGATATAAGATAAACTTTTTAGTTCAATTTATTTATTAAAATGGATTTTATGTTAACGATTTGAGAGGGGGTATCAATTTGTTAATAATGTGACTCTGACTCAAAGCCATGATTTTGCTATTACTCAATCCTGGTTGTGCATATATGAGGTTGTTAGAGATATTATTAAAGCCATTACTGGGCTTTATCATGAAATGATCTAGAGTTCAACCCTTTCTACCTCCATTTTTTTAATTAAATAATGTTAGCATAAGGTGTGGTGGGCTTTTGCTGCATCCATGTTTAGCCAACGGCGTTCATGTTAGGAGGTGTAATCAAGAAATCATCTTAGGACATCTCCACAGACTTTAAACTTTTAGGATGAACTGGCTCTTGACATAGAAATTCAGAGATCAAGAGGTAATTTAAGATTATATATTTTCAGGTTTGGTTCTGAAATAAAATTTGTTTAATGAATTTAACGGTCTCCATTTTTGAATGCTACCTGGAAATTTTTTTCTTTCTTATCTTGGGTGGGTACCGCCAAAGTTGTTTCACTTGGCGTTTGTTTGGTGCATATAATGAAAAAGAATATAAAAGGAAAAAATATGAATTTGCAGATAAAAAATGACTGATATACCCCTATTTTAAATTTTAAAAAGTAATAGAAAAGGATAGACATATTTTTTTATGCCAAAGAATAGACATTGTTAAGTAATGATAACAAAAATATAATTGACAGCACAAGAAATATTACTTTCTGTTGAGAGGCGCCAATCATGAATAAATATTTAATGTATATTCGTTTTATTGTTTCTTTAAATAAATGGCTTTTCCCTTGCAGTGGCCTTCCTTCTGGACTCAATTGTATGCAGCAAAATTTTCCTTGTTTTCGTGGTGCTGGAATATGTAAGTACTTCTTTTATCTCTAGTTTTCCATTGCTGGTATCAATATATCAATATTAACTATAAAATCTATTGCAAAATGCACTTTTCACAAGCTATAAATAGTTCTTCTCATTCCTCATATTTTGTGCAATCCTCAAGTAAACGCATCTAGTTAATACCAAAAGGAAGAGCAATCTCACATAGCCTTTATGAATGGTATTATTGAGATTATAAAGTGCAGACCAAGACGTTTTCACCTCACAAACTCCACTAAGACAAACTTCTAAGTTTTTATCTTAATTGACATGAAATGCGTGCAGGACTTCAGGAAATGCTTTATATTTGAGACATTGTATGAATTGAAGGATGAAAAATAATTTTTCACATCGTTCGTTGACTAAATTTTATTTATTAGATCCCAACTCAGCATCGCAACTATTAGACTAGATTGGCACATGAGAGTCTGCTTTTCTCTGTAAAACATGCAAGAAAACTTCAAACTCTATCTGAAGTCTACTCGGTCAAGATAATTACTTTCTTTATTCATTCTTTGAAATAGCCCTCCTTAATGTTTCCATTCAGACTATGACTTTGCAATCAAGTGTGGCGGTCCTTCAATTAGATCGACGGAAGGAATTACTTATGAAAGAGATAATGAGACACTTGGTCCTGCAACTTATTTTGTTACTGATACAACAAGATGGGCAGTTAGCAACGTTGGGTTATTTACTGGGTCAAACAATCCTCTATACACAAGTTTTGTATCCAATCAGTTCACTGGCACTGTGGACTCAGAGCTCTTTCAGACAGCACGGCTATCGGCTTCTTCATTAAGATATTATGGCTTGGGGCTGGAAAATGGGAACTATAACCTTTCCCTCTATTTCGCAGAAACATCTATTCTAGATACTACTACATGGAGAAGTCTTGGAAGACGGGTCTTTGATATATATATCCAGGTGCATATGATTTTATCCAAGGGCAATGCTTTTTGGTATAACATAATAATCTAAATGGGAGTCACTAGTTTTCTCAGAGAAGCGCCGCATCTGTCTATTTATAGGTTAGGACAAATACAAGGATTAGTAGATGCAGAGCAAGTCCAGCCCACTAATCGTTAACTTACTGGTCTTGTCTTGAACTTTTGAAATGAATGACAATCTAACATCATGTATAATAGCATATGTTCTTGAATAACATTTGAAGAAGGTTGAGCAAACCTACAACAAGAAGAATAGAAATCTAACCTTATTCATTTTGTCTGTCCATGTTTATAATATTCAAATATGAAATTACAAAGCTCATGTTTCATTTAGAATTTTCCTTAACTAACAACCCGTAAATCTAAGAAATAAAATGTCCAAGAAACATCATGGAAATTCATAAAACAGCTCAAGTATTTGCATTGAAATGGTCCTTGTCATGATGCATGACATTTTTCCCTTTTTTTCCTTTCACTGGAACAGGACATTTTTTTGCTATTGTGCCACATTGTAATCTTAGACCCCTGGCTTATCATTAATGTGTTTTTATCCTTTTTTGGGAGAATTATTGTATCACATCTTTTAATTTTAGAGGAATATTGGTGATCTTTATAAGAGGAAGATGTCTGAATAGTTGAAATTTCAAACTTTTATTGTGGATGATATTTGAAATTCCTGCCTTTTACTTTTCCCCTTATTTATGCCTCCTTCATTTGTTTCCTTTTCTTTTGTCCCATTCCAGGGGAGTCGTGTTTTGAAGGATTTTGACATAAAAAGGGAAGCTGGGGGTGCCTCTTTTAGAGCTGTCCGAAAGGATTTTCAGGTTAATGTGTCAGAAAACTATGTTGAGGTCCATCTCTTTTGGGCTGGAAAAGGGACCTGCTGCATACCAGCTCAAGGTACTTATGGTCCTCTGATTTCAGCAATCAGCGCCACCCCAGGTAAAACTTGACAAAATAATCAGCAGTCTAGAAGTTCTAGTATTGATTTACCAAAATAAAAAAAAATGGTGATGTATGACCTTGATATGGCCTGCTTATGTGTCGAACAGATTTCATTCCCACAGTCAGTAACAAACCTCCAGGCAGTGCAAATAACAGAACTGGTCTGATTGTGGGAATCGTTGTTGGTGTTGGAGTCCTATGCTTTCTGTCTGTTCTAGCAGTTTTCTGTATCATCCGGAGAAGAAAGCGTCACGGAGATGGTGAAGAAGGTAAAAATACCGCTGCATATACCTGACTATTTAGATTGTGCATTTTCATGAATATTATTTCAGATTGTAGTCAGTGATTGTTCATGCAGCAAATCTGTTAACTGATGGGACATACCTTAGTTTGTGTGTTTTCACAATGACAGGGCACTTGCCAGTTTCATCGAAGCATTTTTCTATCATTCTGTATGTTAGCCACTTGACATAACCAAAAGATTACAAGAAACATGAGTTCTATTCAACTTGAAAGTCCCACAATAGAGTTTCTATTACCTTAATTCTTCTCTTCGATCTGAATTTGTAGCAAAGTAGGCATGGCAGTACAATTTTTTCTACTAAATTTACTAGAAAACGTGGACAGCAACTGAATGAACCCTATCAGTTTCTCTCTCTGCTCATAACCTTGTTCGTGTTTAATTTGCAGATTTGTTAGGTATTGATACAAAGCCATACACTTTCAGCTATTCTGAGTTAAAGAATGCTACGGATGATTTCAATCCTGGAAACAAACTAGGAGAGGGAGGCTTCGGACCTGTTTATAAGGTGAATATTCTATGATGGGATTTGGGATGACAAATTGACAATGCATTGCATGTAGTATGCCTCTTCATTGTCTACGTTACTGATGGGATTTATAGGGTTGTATAAATAAAAATTTTTAGGGCTTTATTATGGTGAAGAAAAAAGTTTTTATTTATGGTATCAGGACACAACATAAAGCCCTTATCTAGTAGAATAACCACTTTCATTTTTTATACCAGGGAACACTAAATGATGGAAGAGTAATTGCTGTGAAACAACTATCTGTAGCATCTCATCAAGGAAAAAGCCAGTTCATAGCTGAGATTGCAACTATATCTGCTGTGCAACATCGCAATCTTGTTAAATTATTCGGATGCTGCCTTGAAGGAAATAAAAGACTTCTGGTCTATGAGTATTTAGAAAACAAGAGTCTTGATCAAGCATTATTTGGTATGATGTCATGATCATGTTAGCTTTTGTAGTTATTGTTTTTCGTGCCTGTGTATGTCTCAATGGTTATCTGCCTTTCTTTTTGTTCATATTTATTATTTTGACTAGGCATGTCACTTGCATGTTGCAGGAAATAGTTTAATTCTCAACTGGCCCACACGCTATGATATCTGCATGGGTGTAGCTAGAGGTTTAGCTTATCTTCATGAAGAGTCTCGACTCCGTATTGTGCACCGTGATGTGAAGGCTAGTAATATTCTGCTTGATCATGAGCTTACCCCTAAAATATCTGATTTTGGTTTGGCCAAGTTATATGATGATAATAAGACCCATATAAGCACCCGTGTGGCAGGGACAATGTAAGTTATCAAGACTTAATTTCCTTGTCCTTTTAGATTAGATAAATTTTGTGCATGTTTTATTTTGTTTAAGCTAATACTTGCATATTTTTGTTTTGATAAACTCTAAATAGTGGATATCTTGCTCCGGAGTATGCCATGCGTGGTCACCTTACTGAGAAAGCAGATGTGTTTTCTTTTGGTGTTTTGGCCCTAGAGATAGTAAGTGGGAGGCCAAATTCTGATTCAAGCCTGGAAGGGGAGAAGATGTATCTTCTAGAATGGGTATGTACTACCTCTCGAGTTCCTTTGATTGAGGATGCTTTCAGTTTCTGAAAACATTTTCAGTTTTTATACTCTATCGTGAAATATGTTGGAAATACCTGCAAAAAACACAATATATTGTTCGGGTTATGTTCCAAAATACTGTCTCTAAGTGTTATTCCGCCTGCCACACTATGTGAGGATAGATAGTGTTTATTCTCTAAGATTAAATGAATCATTCTTGTAAGAACACATGATAACAAAGCAGTGGAAATATAAAAACATAATGAAAAAATAAAACCGGCTAAATTAAAACACGTGAAAGCTCTAATGTTTAGTCCCAAAGACTCATCTTCTTAGCCTTTTTACCAGCCCTAGTTCACATGTATAAATACACTAAGGCTTCCTTTAACTCGAGCAATATGGAGCTTTTTTTGACAAACTCGTGGAACATGGCTAAATGTCTTCAATACCGATTGAGTGTTATGGTATTGAGTAACAGTTCACTTTGTTGGGGATTATGAATAGCTCCCATTTGTCTGGAAGAGTTCTGATGTGTTCTTGTCAAACTACCTTTTCCTCACTTCACCCCATATTCTCGCAGTGGCACAGAAACAGAACATAGAATCTTTTCCAATCTCCAGGCTCATAGTGCTGACGGGTCATGACATCATTTGATTCTCAGCTTTCCATTTTTTGAAAACCCACTCCAAACATCTTATCCTCAACAGCTTAAAAGGAAAAAAAAAAAAAAAGCATTCTTCTATCATGTTCCAATGATTTCTGGGCCTTGGCTTAACTAGTTTTAATTATTTCTGGGTTGACAGGCTTGGCAGCTTTATGAAAACAACTGTATACTTGGACTGGTAGATCCTAGACTGTCA